>JAALXI010000133.1:0-101041 GCA_012977755.1 Fusarium nurragi | reverse complement strand
CCCCCCCCCCCCGCCGCGGAAGACGCCACTGGGATTAGAGAACCACTATCGAGGACGTTTACCTCACTTAGGTTTAGACTCCCGATAAACCGTGGATCCCGCCGAACGGGCTGCTCCAATTGTAGACTTAAATCTCGCAGCTTGTCTTTTTTGGGGTTGGAGGGAGCGAAAGAGAGAAGAAAAAAATTCAGATGAGGAACCCGATCGGCTGGGACTGGTCGCAAACAGGCAGTTAAAAATGTCGCCGTCGGACTGCATCTTTGTGACCTTGCTCTTTTTGTTTCGTTGCAGACAAGAAAGATCGTCGCTGTCCAACGGTGTCTCCGTGCCGATCACCCAAATCGCCTCTAACACAAAACCCTTCCAGTGGGCGCATTCCGACTCAAATACCCCACGACGCCCTCTCCTCGACCTCAACCTTTGACCTTGTCCTTCTTTGAATGAACCAGCACATGCTGATTTCTGCCAATTCGGTATCTTCCAACAAACATAAGCCGGCGCATATTTACATGTGCCGCGTCAGTTCATAAAAACTTCAGCGAGCGACTTTGAGTCTTTGCGCTTGCTGCACCTGGAGACGACAGAAAGACTTCATAACGAACAAGATACTATAGCATATTCAACAATTAATATTCTTTGGCAACAGGTTTACGAGGTATGTTCCAGCACCAAGCGCAACGAGGGTGCGAGAACTGACACAAACACCAGATCTAAACATTCGCAACACCTCGAATAAACCCACCATCATGTCAGCCAGCCAACCCATCGCCGTTGGCGACTCCAAAGGCCCTACCGCCGACACCGTCCCAGCCCCTTCCACCACGAACGAAGATGCCGCCGTCAGCCAGGGCATCCATACCCTCGAGGTCAAGTCCGTCCACTGGTACAGCTACCTGACCACGGTCGACTTCTGGATCGTCATCGCTCTCGGCCAGGTCCTTGCGCTGTGTATCACGGCCACCAACACCTTCACCACCTTCCTCGCCAATGCCGGCACCAACATCCCCGCCTTCCAGACCGTCTTCAACTACATCCTCATGTTCCTCATCTACACGCCTTGGTTCCTGTACAAGGACGGTGTCAAGGGCTGGTGGCACGTTGCCGTGAAGGATGGCTGGAAGTACTTCATCATGGCTTTTTTGGATGTTGAGGGCAACTACTTCACTGTATTGGCCTACCGATACACGAACGTCCTGTCTGCGCAGCTCATCAACTTCTGGGCTATCGTCTGCGTTGTCGTCATTTCCTTCTTTCTCCTCAAGGTCCGCTACAGAGTGTTCCAGATCGTTGGTATCTTGATTTGCGTTGGCGGCATGGGTATTCTGATTGGCAGTGACCACATCACCGGTACCAACGGTGGTAGCGGTCTTGACATGGTCAAGGGCGACCTGTTCGCCCTGCTCGGTGCTACCCTCTACGGCACTACCAATGTCTTTGAGGAGTGGCTTGTTTCCAGGGCCCATCTGTACCACGTCCTGTCTTTCCTGGGCCTGTTTGGTATGTGCATCAACGCTGTCCAGGCTGCCATCTTTGACCGAAACTCCTTCGATAACGCTACCTGGAACGGTAAGGTTATCGGCTGGCTCATCGGTTACACTCTGTGCCTGAACGTCTTCTACATCCTCGTTCCTCTCATGCTGCGCATGGGCAGTGCGGCTTTCCTCAACATCTCCTTGTTAACCGCCAACTTCTGGGGTGTCATCATCGGCACTAAGGTTTTTGGCTACAAGGTTCACTTCCTCTACCCCATCGCCTTTGTGCTCATCATCATCGGTCAGCTCACCTACTTCGTCACTGGCAGCATGCTCAGTGACTCTAAGAAGCCCTGGCTGGGTGATAACCAGGAGGGCGGTGTTATGGGTTTTGGTACTGCCAAGCTAAAGGCTCTCAACGCTGCGCGCAAAGCGCAGATGGAAGCCGAGGCTGGCAACAACGAGTCTTGAGTATAGGAGTGATGGTATACTTTAAATACGCCAAGTATAAGGGTATGGATCCAGATGCAATGGTTACCCGTCATCGAATTCTTCGATGGACTTGCTGAATGCCAGGTTGACCCATTGGCATTTCAGCTGCTGGAGAGGACAACAAAAGAGTTACATGATTAATACATATTTTGGTTACCCATACCGATCTCTGGTAAATATCAACTGAAATGGCTGTACATGCATTGCCTGCCACCAGATCTCTGAATTCCAAGTCTCCGGATTTCACTCCCTTGTCAACTCTTGGGTATGATCTAATATTATAGATGTTATTACGTAGTTTACTCTAAATCTTAATATATGACCCTAATATCTGTTAGAAAGATGCATCATTAGTGAGCATCGTCCAATTCTTCTTCTTCGGGTCGTACACCTCGCCGTTCTTGAAGGACTGGCCGCCGCTCCAGGAGCCCCCGATGGTGGAGACTTTGCCTGTGGGTGTGGTGGCGGGGGATTGATAGCACCCAGCGACTTTCACGTCTGGGCCAGGAACCCAGATTTGCTTGGCCGGGTCGAATAGACTTGTGTCGTTGCCGTCGAGAGAGATGCCTGGGCAGAACGTTTCGTGGTTTGTTTCGGTGACTTTTATCAGCATACCAAGTTCCGTAGGCAACAGGAGAGCCCCAGTTCTTGTTATCCTTGCTGAGAAACACCTGATGCTGTGCAATATATCCATTCGGCGAGTCATCCCGTCTCGGGAGCATAGAGATTCCATTGGCATTACAGACCTTTTCAAGGTCGATAGTAATAGTATGCGGCGGTACAGGCTCAGTACCCTCCCATGGGTATGCCAAAACGTGTCCTCGTTCCCATCAGTAGCATTCTTGCACCCACCCCCCTCATGCACACTATCACACGTCACCGTCCACTTCACGTGGTCGTTGGCGACGCTTTCTTAGGGCGCGGCTGCTCGAGGACTCAGCAACTGTTTTCTTTTGCGAAGTGAGGAAGTAGTGGAACGAACCTTGATCATGTCTGTCTCTGTATCTGCGTTTGTGAGCTGCGGCTTGGGCTTCACCTGGAAGCCCGATTTGCCGTCGCTTTCTTTGGGGGGGATGGCTTGGATGTAGCCCTTGTTCAGCTTGGGAACGGGGAAACCTTCACTGTAGCCGAGGGTTGTCCTGCCGCCGCCCTTGGCGCTGTCTGCGTCGAAGGTTTTGGCGGATTGGTGGACTACGGAGGCTCTCCTTGAGCGCCTGGAACTACCCTTGCTCTTGGTCGAGTGCTCAACCTTGGTCCGGGACTTGGGATCATCATCGTCACCGTGTTTGGATGTCTTGACGGTATTATCCTCTGACTTTGACTTGGACGAGGCCTTTGATGACTTGGATTCGGGCTGGTCGACAGGTAATGCGCCAGCTCGGACGTACGTAGGTGCCATCATCGGCTCCTCATAGTACTCAACGGGCTCTTCGGGAGTGCCCAGAGGTGCATCATCTGGGCCATCGCCAGAGTCGTTTCCGGAGTCATCTTCAGAGCCAGACGACTCGCCAGTCTTGTAAGCTCTGCGCCTCAAGCTAGGTTTGACAGCTGCAGACTCCGGCTTGAAGACGGGAAGAACGGAATCCGATTTTTCTCTCGAGTCCGTCTTGACCGGAGGCTCTGCTGATGTCTTGGAAAGGGAGCCAGGGTACTCCTTAATGAACGGAGCATCTGGTCGAGAGAGTGGAAAGTCATTCTTGGAAGGGGTACCGCGCGGGAGGACGGCAGCATCAGCGCCTTCTAGAAGACCCAGACATAGCGCCAGGGCGTAAACAGGCTTCATATTGGCCTTTAGTATAATGATTGTAGTGACAAGGAGTTGAGGGGTCCAGAGAGAAGAGTGGTTGGGTGTATAATTCCTCTGTCCAACCGAAACAAGAACAGGATTTACACGACTCCCTTGACACATCTTATAAAAACAGCCTGGACCTCTGCCTCAGAAGTTACTCTTCGCTTGGAAACCGAAGCTATACTTGATGCAGGAACCAAGAGGACCTTGCATAGGGCTTTGGGGCTAAAGCCGCCACGAAGCTGTGGGTTCCAGGGACACGGAGGTATGCAGCAGTCGCTATAACACGGCCTGGACCGCCTATGCCATTCCTTTCTACATCTGGCTTGACTATTGTCGGCCTTAATTAAAAGCCTAACTAAAAGCTTAAGCATATATCCCCCCCAGCACCACCAGTAGACCACTTTACCTATTCTTCTTGATAGTCGGGGTCGGGACCGGGTTCGTAGTTCCTCCGATCGCTTTATACCACGCGTTCGGCCCTTACTCTGTCCCTGAGAATGGCCGCCTGCTTAAACGGTTAAAGCTTGAGACTAATTTGTTGCGCTAAATATCCTGGAATGGTGCGGATGTTTCTCAATGCCCGAGCCGCAGGGCGTTGCGCTTATCCTACCATATTCTCTCGAGGGTCAATCTCCGCGATGCCTCACGGTTTTCCGGTCTCCTTGTATACTTTAGATCAGGGCTCAACGGTAATCCCGAGAGGCTGGGTTGGTGAACCCATGTGAGCGCTGTTGGGTGTAAGTAAAAGAGGCGGAAAGCTTGAATGCCGTCTCCCGAGCATGCATAACAGACAGTCCGGCTGGATGTGCTTTTCTGACCACATTCGTGCCTTTTTTTATTTTATATAAATTTCATTAGGTACCGGTTGCTCGAATTCGAACATGCTGTTTCATCCTACATCACATACTACGTCGTATGCCTTCAGAAAACACCCAATTTCGTGCCTATACAGATATCTAATTTACCCTTTAGGCCTAAGCACGTTCGTCGAAATGCGCCCGGGCCAGGGAGCAAGCTATTCCAGTGGAATCGCTTCGGGAGCTCTCTGAGTGGACATCACAGTCAAATGGAGGCAATAGAGAACAGCTCGCTCCATCGACGGCGCGATACAAGATCTGCTAGCGCCGGGGGCCTCGCTGTTGTCCCCATAGGATAGTGTACTACTGGCAGTTTGACAGTTGCCTTACTTGATCTGACACGCTCTAGATAGCTGTAGGGCCAGCCTGTAGCCTGAAGACTACGGTATTGGATAACGCAGAGGTTCGAGCTACGGAGAACTAGAGCCACGATAGGGCAGAATGCACCGGGGCGTTACAGTTTATAATCTCAGATGGTAAACCTTCTCTCTCATTGAGTCGAAATGCTGGAATGGTGACTTGACGGACAATATTGAGAGTCATGCTGAAAGACTGGGTTACTCCAAGATGAATCGCGAAGGTCATGCAGGTTATGTGTATCTAAGGGTCTAAAAGCACAAGAAATAAACCTCGGTACCCTGATCTTGCCCAAGTCATGCTCTCCTCAGACAGCTCGAATACCTGACCCGGCTTGAAAGCGCTTAGGAACAAAGGTGCGGAAAGAAAGCCTCTGCTCGCTTCTTGTCCGCCGGCCCCCAATAGAACGATGGCACATCGATCTCATTCTCCCAGAATGGATAGGGACCTAGTTGAGCACCCTCGGGATGGCCGTGTAGCTCAGCCCGGGGGAAACCGTCACGTCTTCTGCGTTTTAAATCCGCGACTACACGGTCATGATCCGACAAGTCCACAATCACGCTGTCAATACTGTTGGGAACACCTCGGACGTCGAAACGTCGACCGGAGGCTTTCTTGGATATTGGGAATTTGAAAGCATTGCAAACTGCACTTGGTACATGAAGCACCATTGTCAAACCCCAAAGCTCGTTGACCTGGAGCTTGACGATACCGATGCCAACAACATCAAATTCAGTGTCGCCCGAGACTACAGTACTAAGCATAGGGACATATGCCTCTGCAAACCAGGAGCGATCTCGACAAACGCTGGAACGAGATGTGAGTGGGTAGCAATACATTGAGGGGAAACTTGTTCCTTACTGGACGTTGGAGTATCTCGAGAAGATCCAAGCCGGGCATGCAACCGGCTGGGGAGGGCGTAGGCTACTCAAAGGCGAGGGTATTTCCACTTTCTCTTTATCCCAGTGGAAAATGAAAGACGTATCCATGTCAAATCTTCGAACGTAAGTTTGAGGTCCAATCGGCGGCTCACTGATGCAAAGTCGGGCCTCCGGAAAATCACTTCCTGACTCTCCGCACTCTTCTGTCAGGTAAGCGACAAGGTTTGTCTGAAAGATTGCAAAGATGGTTCCGGTTGTTGCGGTTAAACCACCGCGAGTATCGTGGACAAGGTTGACGCCATAATTGAACCCAGCCGGGGTTCCACAGACGTTGTGTTTGAGTGTTTCGCAGTGAACAACGTTATGCAACACCAGATAGCTTGGAAGTGCGGCCGGAGTGTCCTGGGGAGAGCGCTTGACGGGAAGGACAACTGTGCCAATTCCAGTGACGGGGATCTGAGAGCCGTCAAAAGCCCTTACAGACGAGACACACGATCTGTAGTCGTCCGAGAACCACACGCGATCGTTGGCTATACTATACGGCCCATGTCAGCAAGAACTCCAGCACAGACAAAGGCAAGGCAGCCCGTACTGAACATTAGACCACTCCGAGTAGATCCATGCATCGAGAGACAGAAATGTATTTCGAGATACAGTGAAATCAGCCGCAGCCATTCGCAATGAACGCCTTCCCTCTGACAAACGGTATTCCCATCTGCCTTCGCGACACCAGTCTTCTTCTTCCGGTTGACTGAACAAGTTTTCTTCTTCTGGTTCACTGGCCATTGTGTACTAAAGAGAGGAGACAGCAAATTCGATCTGCAATCATTGTTGGCAAAGAAGATGATTGATATTGGTGGAGGGTTGGGAAGCATGGCCGCCGAGGGTAGAAGCGAGGTAGGAAAGGGGTGTTATGTTGATGGGATGGAAAGTGCAAGGAGGCATCGACTGCGCAAGGGCAAGAGACACCACTATACGAGGGAAACCCAGAACTGTGAGAGCATTGGTAGGACCGACTGCAGGGGGGCAGTAGACGCCATCACGAGTATTGGAGCTCTTCTGGAAGGTGAATGCAACACCTACTAAGATGAGAATAGTGAACCGAACAATGAAGCAATGTGGTATACAAATGCCTGCTGACCATCGAACAATACTGGGTATAGATTGAGTGACGATGCTTGCCACTGCAGTATTATTGGGATAATGACACAGGCGTTGGGAGAGCTATGGATTAGATTCAAGGCAACCTCACATGAGATCGTCCAGCAAACAGCCCTCACCAAGATTCCGTAAACACTTCATCTCAATTCAACGCCACAAACATTTCATGCCCCCTCAATGTATAGTTTAAGTAAAATATATCCCATCATTCCAACTCCTCGCGCCAAAAGGGTATCAGCGTGCCATGCTAAAGCCACCCAGGCACCATATGTCCAAGCCACAGCACATATGCATCTTCATGTCAAATAACGCTCGCTTTCGAAAAAGGAATATTCATCCATCATGCTTCGGTGTTTGTATTTGTTTTCATTTACACGAGGGTTCGCCTCCTTTCAGTAATCCGACTTGTCGGTCATGTTCGCTTCGTAGCTGCTTCTCCCCTGTTGGGACAAGCGTTTTCTCTTCCAAGCCTGCGTCAAATGCTGGATCGCCGGCGCGGAACTTTTCACGGATGCCTTCTACGCCTGCTGAAGGGGTATATGATGGTGATTCGGAGGCTTGGATAGCGTCGTCTGGCCAGAGAATTCGATGTGCTTCCTCGACTGTGAGAGGTGGGTCGTCGATTGTGGTTATGGGTGGTGCGGTAGTCGGCGCCGGTGGTGGGTCAAACACGGCCTGTCGAGGGGTCGTCGGAGATCCGATGCCGGTGGATCTTGATGTAGGTGTTCCAGTCCGGGCCCGTGGTGTCCGTGCGGGACTATCCGAGATCAGCGTAGGGTCCGATGATCCCTGATAATCCAAGCCCCTAGTGGTTGTGCTTGTGGTAGCTGCTGATCGCGGAAGGGATTGAGTTACTGAAGTTGAGTAAAGGCTTTCATCGTCATCATCATCAGAATCCGTGTAGTCTCCTTCCGCGTCCATAACGCTGTGAAGGGTAATGCCATCTGCAGTATCGGCCGGTGTCCGCTTCAGCACCTCCGATTCATCCTTGAGAACCTTTTCCTCGTTGGTATTGATCGTGATCGGAATGTGATGCCGCGCGGTTCGTTTTCGATCCATGCGAAGAATATTTCTCATCAGGTAAAGCTCGTGTTTCTTGTATGTCTCGTAGTAAGTGCGATTGACCATGGCCGCCGAGTGAAGATCATCCAATTCATCTAGTTGGCACATAATACGAAGACGAACAATCTCAGGAAACTCGGTAGCAACGCTATAATTTGGGTCGGGTGCAGCCATGCGGTCAAGGCCTCTGTTGAGCTGAGTCTGAGGTTCCCGTTCCCTGTGTTTCGACAGCCCCCAGCCGTGACTCTTGCCACTGATATCGAAGAGCGTCAAACCCAGCACGCTATTATAGATATCACTGATAGCAGAGCGAAACACTGGGCCAGGATCACAGACGCCTCGGTGTACAGGGGTCGGGGGTGCTGGGATCCTTCTCAAAGCATCCACGATCTGCGCCAGACTCCTTGCTTGCGGTTGTGTCCTAGGCAGATGTGATAAAACATCTGATGCCATGATATGAGGCAGGACATTCATCTCGTTATAGAGTAGCATCAGCCACCCAAGGTTTGTAGCGTCACACCAATGACTACCCTTGGGACATCTTGGTGTACTCGTAAGCATAGTAGGGGGAAGAGTGTCTGATGGGAAGTTAGCTCGCGATGTCAGCGTCATGTCGTCTGATTCTTCCAGCGTGTTGTGCGTCGGTTCCCTTAAGTATTCCCGAATCGCATTGACACAGCACTCGTTGATCTGCGCCATTTTTGCGCAGCGAATAGCCCAGATCTTATCCTTGATCTTTTGTGGCCAAGGCTTAGCTTGCAGTTCCTTCTCGTCAACCAGGTTCAAAATTGTGGTTTTCGACATGCGCGAGAAGAGTCGGCGAAGTCCGAAGGCGTAACTGATAACCAAAAGTCCATCTGGCATGTCGTCCGCTCCTTTGTGCATCCATTGCGGCAACCACCGATGTTCAACAACGAGCTCCAGAGGTGAGGTGCTCTTGTATCTCATGCAACACTCAGCGATAGCAACAAACTGCTCAAACCCGATCTCTCTCGGGACCATCTCGTTGTGCATGTGTGCTGCATGCAGTAGAATCTCCAAAGAATCCAGGTGATTCAACTCAACTTGTGGCATGCGGTACAGTTTAGCTTCGGAACCGTCCTTCCAATAATATTTCGTTGGAGGTGATGGTAGTTGCATCGAAATGTCCTCGTCATCGTAGAGATGGAGACTGCTGGAGTGCCCCGCAAACATGCGAGCAAAAATAGGCGACGTCTCAGATAACATGTAGGAAGAGACCCTAAAGCGAAGTGCTGGATCGCTATGGTTACATCCAGGAGCATTGTTGGCGAATTCGAGTATAGCATCACCTCGCGGCGTGATGGCGAATTCTTTGATAGTACGATCAGGGGAGATACCAGATTCACCAGTCTGCAGGAGCTGACGTATCTCATTCAGCTCCTGCTTAATTCTCTCGTAATCGTAGAAACGCATTTCGTATTTCGGAAACTGCACACATTGTCAGCAAAGGCCTCTTGGCGTGGTCTAACCAAAGCGGAACTCACGAATTGAGGGTCCGCCGACATGACCCGAGTTACACTGGCGTTGCGCATTCGCTGGACAGCCTCTTTGCGAAACCGTTTATTTGTAAACAAAGCGTCCACCTGTTCTGGCGTTGCATCGCGCTCGTTGTTCTTGTAAGTCTCGATCAGACATGTTCGGCAAGCATCGGCTAGGGACTCGAGGTAGTTCTTCCAGTCGCGCACCGAGGACAACCAAGCGTCGGTTTGGTGGATGCTTTTTGAAACACCGCCAGAAACAACCTCAGCAAGACTTCCACTGAAAGAGCTCCTTGTGTCATATATCTGTCCAGGGCTCTGCGGTGACTCAACAGTCGAATCGCGGCGGAGGAGATCGCCACCATTGCGGGAATTGCGACCGAGCTCTTCCGTCAGAATATGTCGGCATAGTGCAGCGCATTGCTCTTTGTTCTTGGCGAATTCCTTGTAGGCTGAGTCTATGTGGTTGGGCGTGGTAGGAAGGTTGCGTGGCATTCGCTGAAGGATGGCCTGAAGTTGTCGGATATGAGTCTCTTGACTGTCGAGAGGATTCGAAGAATGGCCATCAGGAGACTTGAGGTGGAGGTCGAGGTCGGATGTACTGGTTTCGGGAGGGTGTTGACTGATTATCTTGATCTACGTCGCTACATCAGCGCTCGTGCTAGAACCATGAACTTGGACCAACTTACCCCTCTCCTTGGGATCTTATTAATTAGCGACTTCCATTGTCGCCCACCCCCGGGCGGAGGGCCGTCGCTTGAAGTTCTTGAGACCATGTCGACCCTCATCCAGAGATTAGATTGTTTGTCGCTATGCGAGACGGAGCCTCGGGTAGATCGCATCAGGCCGCAATGAACAGCGCAACATCAATGCTGGCGCCTGACCACGGCATTGTAGTCACAACGTGGCAAAGAGGCACCTCGCTAAATACTGCCGGTTTTTGAGAGGTGATGACTGCGCTTTAGAGATATCGGATCGCGGGTGCGACGTTCGGTGGATGCTTCCAGAAGGCCGGGACTGGTAATTTGACACGTCCAGGCGGATGAAGATTGATAGATTGAACAGAGCGAGGGGTTTGACGTATCGAAGACCCAAACGACAGGTTCGAGTGAGGAGAGCAGGGGACCAAGTTGCGAAAATCGGCCGACCAAATCGTCTTCGGCTTTTGTCGCTGTCGTCTAAAGATCAAAAGCAAGGGCACAAGGCGACAGGTGACAGAAAGTGGAGGACGCTTGGTCTTTGTTAAGGTGGGCTGACCTTGGGGTTTCTGGGAAAAGCTGGGGTTGAAAACTGGGGCAACAAAACCTCGGACTCGGTATCGGGGCTTTTTTGTAAGCGGATGCCCTTGTGAATTTAGTCAAAAAGCCCGGGCAAGGGATGAAGTTGGGTTGCATAAACATAGAAGTTGACCCCGATTGGTAACCGCGCGGTCTTTGGCGGGTGCGAGGCTTTGATACGACGTTGAGATATATAATTATGCGACAAATGAAGGATCTGAACTGTGATGCGACGGACGAGAGAGTAAGAATTGGTGCAGTACTAATGAGACATGTACAGTACGGACGGACATCGGGAGGACAACCGATGCCAGCAAATGAAAAGGAATAGACTAGACTAGAGGATACTTGATGAATGGGATAGGAAGAAATGACAGTTTGTCAAAGCGCAGTACCTGGTTCTTCACTTCAGTGGGGTGTCGATCCCAGCAGCATGGATGTCGCTGCAGTGGACGCAAAGAGGTAAGAGGATTGCGGGGGAGGAGACTCAGTAGAGACACTCAGTCCAGGGTCACGAGCCAGAGCCGTTCCCGTGGGGAGTATATTTGTGAAGATGATATAGTGAACGAGGAGCAGCTACTCACATACCTTCCTGCCGCCCATTCTCTTACCTACGTATTTCTATCTGTCCCTGAACCGTTCCGTTGTCAACAATTCTATCTATCGTCCTTTCATCTACGTCAGCATGAGCATAATACTCACTAAAGAACAGGCCGAGTCTTTAAACAGACAGCAAAAGCAGCCCAACATAATGAATAACATTGAAAATTTTCAATTGCTGCCATAGTTGTTCCTCATTACTATCCACCACTATCCATCTTGCTCACCTTATCCCCACCCCTAGAGTCCTCAAACACTCTGCTCTCCGAGCACAAAAACAACTCTATCCCTCCCCTTATCACTCCACCCCTTCTCAACATCCTCAAACCTATACTTCTTCAAACCCTCATCGCTCTGTCCAACAAGCACCTTCAACATGCCCACGGTCTCCGTCCCGAGCTCCGCGGGGTTCCATGACCCAGGCCCAGAGCCTCGCAAGACCACATCGCGCCTCCTCAGCCCCATGGCCGAAATATCACTCATATCGCCCGCCATCGAGCCAATGTTGATCCACGTAATCGCGTTCGTCGCGGATGCTGTGCTGGGACTTTTGAGATACGCGTTGGGCCATGGACCGTAGAGGAAGTCGAGAACAATATCTGCGTCTGCGGCAGCGGAGAAGTCTGTGTCGGAGGGTGTTTCCTGGAGAACGATGCTGGCGTCGAGATCGAGCTTGGACAGAGCGTCTTTGTTGCGAGCTGAGCCGATGACGGATGATGCACCCAAGTGACGAGCGACTTTGATACCGATCTTTCCGCTCGCGCTCGTAACACCGTTGATAAATACCTTGAACGGCTTCCCCTCTTTACCCGTCCAGTCCACGCGCTTGCGCAAGGCCATCCAGCTCGCCATGACAGGATTGACCATGGCCGCAGCAACAACAGGGTCTATACCCTCGGGCAACTCGACGATGCTACGAGATGGCGCATTGACAATCTCAGCATAACTGCCCTGTGTTGTGCCGAGGAGGGAGAAGTAGACTTTCTTGCCCGTTGAGACGTTGACGCCAACGCCGTCCACACCGGGAACGTGAGGAAGTTCAGTAGCCGTGTAGTGTTTCCCAGCTGCGCGGGAGCGGACGAGCTGATGAAGACCAGTGGCGAGGACTTTGATCTGGGTCTCTTTGTCGCTGGTTGGGGCGGGAGGAGGAGGGGTTTTGATGGACTTGGGAGCCAAGCCCCATTCTGTCACTTCAGCGGAAAGCATGCTCATCTTGACGGTGAATGTATAAGAGATCTTGATATTTGAGATTGAGAGTAAAGTACATAGTGAGCTTTCAGGGAACCACGTCTTGTCTTTATACTTTGGCTTGCATACCCTCATGAGCGAATGAGGAAACGGCTGGAACCATTGCGTCAGCATCATCTCAGCCGCTGAAGGACAAAAGCACCTGTTAGTCATGAGCCCCTCTGTTGATAAGCCTCGGGCTTCGACGGGTTAAACAACCGCGCGCGATGCAGAACTGCTGCAGGACCTTGACAACACCTCTTGTAATCATTTATAACTGTCAACTTGACGGAACTTCGGCATTATCCCCACTACTTCAGCGGATACATCGAATGTCACTTGGAGCATGTCGATAGACGCCCAAAAACCGTCCAAAAGACCGGCCACATTGTTCTTCACAACTCCAGGAACCAATATGCATTAAAACTTTCATTTATCTCTTTTCTGTGCTTCGTTACATCTGTCCATGCTTTTTTCTGACATCCATCTAGAAAAAACCGCTTGTCCCTTCTTTGCCCATGCAGCCTGTAGATATAAACCGCGCTGTCCCTCCGCCCCCCTAAGATGGACTTGTCTTAATGCAATTGCAGCTGTGTATATAAAACGCCTCCTCCCAACCGTCCATGTGCAGAAAGACGCCAACGCCTCTTCATTTCCATGTTTGCTTGCAACCAATCAACCAACCAGCCACCCGACCATCCATCCTTGTTTGCTTTCGTCTAGTCAGCGGATCCGGCCTTGCTGTCATTCTTGCATGCCATTCACCCCGACGTTGCCAATCTGTAAATGCACTCCGCTACTCTCTGCGGTATAAATGCTATGAGCCACCTTTCAGACATCACTCGTACACTTGCTACATATGTCAATATCACCACTTATCTGGATATCATCCAGAACAGTGTCCAATGCGCCCTCTTCCTCATGTCTTGAACAGTCTTCCATCCATCTTGAATCGTTGATCGCGGTGCCGACGCTGCAGTTCGTCCTATCCAAAATGGCAATTTGCCGTTTGTAGATCAAGGAACTGGGGCATTGCTGGACTAAACCTCGAGGGCGCGTCTCTAGAACACCATTTCAAGGGGCCCCCGTCGACATATCTCGTCGCTTTTCAGATCGAGACTACCGCTCAACCACCCTTTCGTTCAGAATCGTGCTTGGGAAGCTGCTCGCTGTTTCCTTGTCCGTTGCTGTTGTTGGTACCCTTTTTCTTTCCCTTAGTTGCCTTTTGCCAACCACCATCGCTTTCGCTTCTAGCTCCACGAACATGACCGTTTTCTCGGGCTCCATTGGCTTTCTGAGAACCTGACTTCTGGTTCTTCTGGGATTTTGTGGCCTCCTGATGATCATGGCCTCGATCTTCAGGCTTTTGACCTGTCTTGGGTCCCTCTCGTCCTGATTTAGGGCTGTTTTGCTTATCCGACCTCCAAGGTCCATCTTTTCGAAGAACCGTAGGGGAAGGAGTGCGATTCTCGTATACTGGTGAGAGATGAGCGAAATCTTGGCCAATAGGGCCGTCGATGCGGTTTTCAGCTATGGCGAGATCAAGGGGAGCAATCATGCCATTCGGATTCTGACGCGACATCAGCCGCTGCCTGGTCGAAGGAGACAATCGCGAATTTCCAGTTACCAGCGGTTCCTGTACAATGTGAGGAGTGCCCATGTAGTAAGCGCTCATCATCGCGATGCGGTCGCGAAATGAGGGGTCATCTGTAGTCGAAGGAGCTGCAGCCATTAGTGGTACACCATTCGTGGCTGCAGCGGATCCATTGGCCACCACAGGAACCGGCGTAAAAGTACCTTGTTGGTTCATCATTCCTTCAGGTGCAACTTGTGGCATAACAGGTCCATCAACAGGATAGGTGGGCACACCGTTTCCAGCATGAATTTGCAGGGGGTTGTCGAGAGCAGCCAACTCATCTGATATATTGCTGTCTGTGCCAGAAGGTGGTTGACGTGGGCTCGGAGTTACGCTTGTCTTCAAACTTGATCCATTGACAACCAAAGGACGCGAAAGGTTCTTATTTTGGGTTCCAGAGAAGGGGCCCTGTGTCAAGGGAGCCGACGACGCAGTTGACGTGAGATTCCGGGCATGACCTAAAGGCGAAGGCGATCGTGACGTCCTTTTCATTCGACGGTCAAGGATTGTCTGCGGCAACTGATCTGTTGAGAGTCGTCGTCGTCCTGGGCTCGAGCTCTGACTGGAAAGATCTCCAAAAGCAAGACCATTAGAAGCCACCTGTGGCTGCTGAGGTTGCTTGCTGGGACTAGGGCTCTCTGATAAGTAGACAGAATACTTGCCTTCTTCGGACTGTGGTGAGTCTGTAGCCTTGGGCGTCTCGTCGAAATCAGTGTCGTCAGACATGAAGCTGGGAATCGGATTGCCATTTACTCCTCGAGAGTGGCTGGTGCCACTGAAAGACTGGGCACCAATATAGCCAGGAGCTGCTTGCGATGCAGAGGGGGATCGAGATGCAGGTTGCGAATGAGAACGGAGGGAGCTGTTGGTTCCTTGAATACCTGTCTCGTTATTTATACCATTTCGTTGAAGAGGACGCCGAAAATCTTGCGTAGCGCCGGTAGTACTAGCGGGAGACGAAGGATACGTTCCATAACTTGCGCCCGCTTGAGGGAAGAAAGAAGTTCCTAAACTCATCCCGTATAAAGCATATAGGTCTGGTCGCAGAGGGGCGCTAAGCGGCGGGTTGTCAAATGAATTTGTCCTAGAACGATCCGATGTCTGTTGAGGCTGCTGCTGGCCAGATGCCGAACTAGTCGACATCCTCTGCTGTTGTTGCTGTTGACCCATTGCCTGAGCCTGGGCCTGATGCTGCATAAATGCTGGTGACTGACTGGCATATAAGAATCTCATATTCTCTTGGTGCAACGCCATTTGAGTCATGAGATCCTGTTGTGCGTACTGAAAGTGGAACTGCTGATTTTGGTACCACTGCAGATCTTGCGCCATGTTGACCGGCTGCATAAACATATTATTGTTGTTGTTGCTGTTGGCATCGAATTGTGGAATGCCTGCAGATGCGCGTCGATTCGAGTTGCTGCCCCGGTAGTTATTGTTATGTCTTCCGCCACCCCCTCGATGATTTCCACGACCTCCTCGGCCGGAATGTGTTTGTGATGAGCTACGCAATAGCACAGGTCGAGGCTGTGGCGCTGGTCGAGACCATACTCTTTCCTCCTCTTTAGGGAACACGTACTGCTCGCAAGCCTCCTCAAACTTCGCTACTGAAATCAGGTCGAACGCCCGGCGCAGCTCCATATGTAATCCTCGGAAAGAATATTCATCGGCCGTATTTCCTAGATTGCGAGAAGTATTGAAAGGCTCTTCAACACAGAGCTGATTGTTGATCGCGTAATGCCACTTCTTGTCATGCTTTGTGACCAGCTTGCCCTGTCGCACCGAGAGCACGTGCTTATCGTAGTCAAACTCGTGTGCGTAGAAGCGAAAGAACTGGAACAAAAGCTCCGCAGCAGACGACTTATTCTTGTTTCCGTAACCAGCCAACTTGTCGATATCGTCCGCAAAATCGGGGGTGGTCCCGTCGGGTTTGGTCAGCTTGTGCGGGGACTGATGCAATGCGGGAAGAACGGGCGGGCTGCGCAGCTGCAGGAACGCGATGATCAAGCAAATCCATGTGTAGGAACTCAATGTACCACCAAACGCTACCGAACGGTTAGACAAGGTCGAGGAGGGGAGAAAGTAACGTACCCGCATCATTGACTATTCTTCTCCGTGTCCAGTATTTTATAATCATGGCAAGCTCGCGAACTCGGGGGTCTATGTCGATGTATGTTCGAACCATGCGCGTATTCTCAAGAGCGAGGGTGTTGTTGACATTCATATCGCATGCAAGGCCCAGTTCAGGATCCCAGATCTTGACGATAGGCACCTTGGCAGCCGAAATACAAACAACCTTTTCCATGCCTCCTGATTTGTTGTTAGCGAGTTGTGGGCGAAATCGCAAGAAATACATACGCTTTGCTAAGAGGTTGGCGATCATGCAGACACCCTCCAGTTCGTGCCACGATGTTGTGATGCAGATGTCCACTGAAACGGGTTAGATTTTGGTCAGGCGGGTTGAAGTTTGACGTACCATCGGAATCATCCGAACAAAGAAGATTGCCTGAAGAGCCAAAAAGATTCACACGTATGTCATGTCCTGGCCACTCGTCATTGAAGATCTTTTCAAGCTTCGACACCAGTTTCTTTCGGTTCTCCTCGACGGCAGCAGTAGGAAGAAGCCGGTCAAAAACTTCTCTCATATCCGTTGCCAGTTTTCGCTCCTCATCCTCAGCCAACTTGTTCTTAACCGTCCGCAAGTCCAGCTTTTCCAGACGATCATTGCCGACCGAATACGGTATTCTCCTCCTAGAATTTATCTGGGCAGTCTCGTATTTGCAGCCTCCCAATCGCGGCGGTAATGGCCGAAGTGCAGGTAATGTGCTATTTGTCTCAGAATAAGCGGATCGAGGGGAGTGGTTATTCGTCTCCGTGGGTGACGGCTCGCGGTCTTCAAATGAAAATTGCCGAGCGTGCTGGTGAGGCGTCGAGGGCACTGAACTAGAGTGGGACTGAGCCGAAGGCGCGGACCGTCGGGGTAAAGGCCTCGATGAGTCGGCGGCCTGCTTGGAAGACATTTTGTTGGACGGAACCTCTTTGGAGGCTACAACCGAGCGACTCTTGTCTAAATTCTGATGTGACCTGCTCCCATGGCTCCCCTTGGCGGCGGAGGCGTCCCTTAGCGATACCTTGCTAGAAGATCGCGACCGAGGCGCTGCCTGGATGTGAGGAGCAGAGATGACGGGAGGGAGTGGCGGTGTCTGCAGGCCGCCGCCTCGTGAGGGGGAGATGAGCTTATTGTAGTGGAGGAGTTGAGCGTGGTAAATGTTGGACTGCTGAGGGAGAAGAAAGGGGAGGAAGTCGAGATGTGAGTGGAATTGTGTGGCGGACGGGTCGGGGAAGAAGGAGCCCTCGATGGCGGAAGCGCTGTGAGTACTTGTCGCCGATGGTGTCGTCGGATTCGGTGTGCTCGATGATATCGTCGAGGCGGATGTCCAAGGACTAGAAGGATAAGGATGAGGTTCTGTTGTGGTCTGGGCGTCCATATGGAGCAGCGAGCAAGCCCCGGGACAGTTCAAGTGATTGCGGGGACCGACGGGCAGTATGCGTGACGACGTTAGGTGCGTCGGTGCTCGTGGAGATCGGGCTCTTGCTCGGTGGCGGCGAAGGCTGTAGAATTGGAAAATGGAGCAGCAAAAACCGTCGTGCAGTTCTGAGCGCTAGAGGGGACCTGAGCATGCGATCCAATGCCAGATTTCTATGTGCAAAGTCCAGGGGCGAATCTGGTCGCTGGACAAGCGCTGTTCCTGGGTGGGAATAGCGAACGAGCGAGCAACGTCAGAAGTTGTACGGAGCAAGAAGGTGAAGCGAAGCGAAGCGAAGCGAAGCGACAGCGACAGTGTATACGGCCGAAAGTGAGCACAAAAAGACCGCCGAGTACGAGTTGAGGATATAAACTGAGGAATTGCAGCTGCAGTCGGTATAACAATGATTTCCCAGGGCGCGGAATAATGATGGAAATGTAGGATTCGAGATGGTGAACAGTGAACTGTGGACTACAAACGTGTCGTAGACGCTTGTGCTTGTGCCTGTGGGGGGGTTTTCTTTGCCAAAAGGGGGTCGCTCGGTGCGAGGGACGCCGGTTCGCCTCGTCTCGTCTCGTCGGGGGAGAGGGCGAAATGGTGGTGACTGTTCAGATCGGAGGCTAGCGTGAAGATGATGAATAGAGCAGAGCAAAAACAAAGCAAAGCAGAGTGAAGTAGTGAAGTTGATAGTAGAGAGAATTATGAAGAAAGAAAACAGAGACAAAGCAAGATTGGAAAATGCGGATGTGTATGGGAGTGACAAGAGACGGCGTCTAGCGGGATGAACAGGACATGGATGGACAGCCCGTTGGTTTAGTTTTAGTTTTAGTTGGAGGGAGAGATCAGACAAGACAATAGAAGACCTAGGCACTGGACGACTGGGCTCTTCAGGTCTGATCCTTCTGATCTGAGGGGAAACGATACCTCGTGACGGTAGTCGTTCTGGATCTGTTTTTGGAGAGATGCAGGCCTACCTACGGGGGGTTTTAGTTAGTGCAGCAAGTACCTACCGCTTGGGCCTGGGGAGGCCGGGCTGTGTCAGAACAGGATCCACACTGTACGTCAGATGCAACTGTAAATAGTCCACACCTTCGACAGAATAAGCTCACCTGCAGTAAAGATGACCTAAGCCGCTATACGCCTTACACATTAGACACTGGCCTTGCCAACAGCGAGGCCAGTTTTGGCGAGTTCATCATAAGCTGGCAACAATCTACCGAAGGCGTATTTGTACGACAAGTAGCTCAGCTTGCTGTTTGTTGTTTAAGATGCTCTCATCGGGCAATCAAAGTGTGGTAGTGTTTCCATGGTCTAATTAGACCTCCCCGTCCGCCACAGCGAATTGGCCTTTGTGTCGGTAAAGAAAGCGGAGATTCTGGTCAGACTAAGCAGAGACAAGCCCCGGGAAGGCTCAAGCAGAAGATCAACAAAGGGTCAATGTTTTTCGAATAGACCGGAGGGATGAGATTGGAATTGGAATTGGTACCGGAATACGGAGTAGCAAGTAGTAGGGGTGGTGACTTTGACAGTAACAGCACCAGCCGAGCCCAGCCCAAGGCGTCCGGCAGAACGGGGCCAATATAGGAGGGCTTTCTCAGGGTGCTCGTCCAGCGAGTTAGTCCTCCGTTAGCTGGAAATCCACCAACCCCCGGCGCGTGGCAGAAGCCTCCGCAGTAACTTAGTGAAATGGAATTAAATAGCCCTGCCCTGGCTCTGGATGGATGGAATAATTCAGACAACACGACACGAGAGTGAGTGTTATTTCGTTATACCGTGCGATTTGCTGGGATTGCTGACTGTTTGGCATGACAATCGTATTGACAAAGATCCAACGGCAGATGCTGGACCCAAGATGGCCTCTCCCATACCACATCGCATCACATTGACTCCATCCACCGATGATACGCTGTAGAACACGACTTGTTAGCATATCCATCCCGCTGCCCTCATGATCCTCCTGGCTAGCGCTGTGTCAGTATCTACAGGGGAGCACACTGAACAGGGACCCTGATTCTGCTAAAAACTCCCCTGATGCTGTATCCACTCGTCCGCTCCCCGGCTGTGGATGGATGACTCCTGGCCACCCGCGATCCATGCCTCGACCAGGCTGGCTGTTGTAGTGCCGTTACAAGTCAGGTAGGTCACATTACACCTTTTACAAAGTCACGCGGTACTTGAGCGTCGAGTATCCAGCCATCAGAGCTTCTCGTTCCTGAGAGGCCGGGTTCTGGATTTCGAGGGGTCGGTCCTCCAATTCCCCTCAAACTCCAGACCCCTTTGTTTTGATGGGATTTCTGAGTTTCCACGGGCAGACTGATTTGGTGCCACAATAGTGATCAAGGAAGGCAGAAATAGCCCAAAGGCAAATAATGAATCAGCTACGCTGCAGCAGATCCCCGGATATGCCCGTGGCGGGTAACGGATGCAGCACCTGATCTGACCTGACCTGCAATGCTGAGATGCAATCTCAAATTGAAGTGACCGACGGGATGCATGCTGTGCTGTGTGGGGAAGACATGCACATACAGGCTTAATTTGCGACGGTGATGATGTCGACATGTGTGTGTGGAGGAGAACGGCCTCCCTTTCGTGATTGCATTAGTACGTATGTGGACATTCACCTTTCTAAAGGGGCATCCTTTTTGGGCTGTTGATCCCCTTTCAATAAATAAATACACTTGACAATAATGACTTGTCGATGTATCAAATCCAACGACCTGAAGCAACATGTCCACACTTTTTCTGGGCCATGAACCACAACTTGATCAGCAAACGTCCATCAATGCCGGCTATTATTATATACATATCTCGTAATGACCAACAGAGGCGACTTATGATAGAATTGATTAACGGAAAAGCCCACCAGCGGCCCGTGTGTTTCCCTTCCTAGCTGCCAGGCCCTGGGCCTGCCAGCGCATGATGATAATGTGAAGGCCCAGGCTCAAGCTGCCGTGACAGGGGAGTTGTTGGTGATGGCAGTTTTTGCTTCACTGTAGAGTTTGGAGAGCTCCCCGATAGAGGAGTGGTCAATGGCTGTTGACTTCCCTTAGCCTGGCGTCATGTTGTGTCAAGAGGCTGAAGAGACCCACCAAACTATTGAATTCTGCAAAATATCAAATCGACGAGATATCAATATGGATCTTCAGATGCTAGCGCCTGTTCTGCCCAGCCTACGACCCAATTTGAGACGCTGAGACACCCTCTCGTCTTGTTCCCCACAGCAGGACAGAGAACAGAGGAAGAGGCTTCTTGATGTCTCGTGACGCTTCGATTATCTTGCAATGCATGCCTCACTCGTATCTTTACTTAGCATCTGGACCAATCCAGACGGCGTATAATTCTCCTTTTTATGTCTCATCGGCTGCAGCCTCTTACTCTTCCATTTCTAGAATCTGTGCCATTGTCATACCTCCCAAGTCTCCCTTCCCGGCCACCAAAAAACACTGGCGCATCCCTTTTCTGGCATTGCCCAGGTACACGATCAGCCTCAACAAATACTGTATACAGTTGACGGTTCGTCCCTTGCACGTGCGGCCAATCTATGCACTATCTAGCGTCGCAGAGGACTGAGCTTACTTCCGGTGATCGATTACGTACCGTACTGACTGTATCATCATTGTGCATCGTATCACATCTCGTCTGGAGATACGATTTTCCCGTGTTTATTCCGGGAGTCTCATGCCCATTCTTATTTTCTCACTCAGCACCGGACACGTCTTTTTGTCTCGGGAGATCAACAACCGGCCTCAAGCCACAAGTCTGGAACTCTCAACTCCACCGTTCACTGTCCTACAAGTGGTTTCTGTGTAATTGAGCCATGTCTTCTTCAGCTCGTATTTTTTTGTTCGACTATGGCGCACCCACGTCACAAGCAACTCTTGCCGATCAAGTGGTTTGATATAAAACCGGCACACCACAGTGTATAGAGAACAAGGAGAATATTAACATAATATCAGGATCGTTATTAGGCTCAATACTTTAAGACAGTTTAGAGCGGTTGAGGTTAGTTAGTAATAGTATCAGGGATGATGATAGATTCCTTAATGCTTCGATCTTTATTAACATATACCTTTTTAGGTATACAGTATCTATCAGCTGGTGGTGTGCGGATCTAATTCCAGCCCATCTGCCACTACGAGTACAACCACACCTTTTTGAGGTCTATTTAGAGTGGGTTGAGTTGGGGCTATTCCATCCAGAGTTGAGAAAGCACAGTGTGATGTCTCCAGCCAGTGAGACAACGTGCCTCGACTCTCCCTTGGCTGAAGCTGACTTCAGTCTGACGAGATAGGTGGCTGTAATAATAAATATTGCGGGTTGGACAAACTTTCCTGCCTTAACTGACTTTGACGTAAAGTAACTGCTGAGTTAGCTAAGCTAAACATTGTTCCAACCTCCATCATTTCTGTCTCTTGTTTCTCTGACCCATATCCTCCCACGACGTCAAGGTCTCAATACTGCGGTTTCATAGGACTTCCTGTGCGGCGACCAACATATTCGTGACCGAAAACTTGCATCGGATAACACAGCCATGCATAGATCATCAGTGGAATGGCATGGAGCTTCCTGGGCCATCCGGCAATATTCGGGTGCTTGCTCGTTTGCTTGACGGACCACGCGTAATTGAGGCCGAACAAACGAGACGCCTGCAATTGTCCCGACGGCCACCACAGATACCACGTTCCCGAACGATCAATTGGTCTTCTCGCATAGGTCTTGGAAGTGGGCTCTGCCTTGGTACGACGATCCAGCCAGTCATGACGTCTAACAGACATGCCCAAACGCCCCAGGAACCATATTTTGAAGTCACAACGCCATAGCCATTGAGTTCAGGGACTGTACGGTTCGCCAACGTTTGTACAATTGCAAGTTGACTGCTATTGGCTCAGCATGATTGTCATGTTTCATCCATTTCAAGGTTAATCAGTCGGCTTCCGCAAAAGCTTTGTGATGTCACTACTAGATTCTTGTTTGCTGAGCCAACAACGCCTGTTGGTGTCAAAGACGGTTGTGTATAAGGGTAAGTCTTTTGCCCGAGGTAAGCTCTCTGCCCAAGCGGGTCGATGTATCTGGCAGTGGACCTCGCGCCGTGCATTTTGTCTTTTCGACCTCTGTGACGATGATCAAACGATCAGGGCTTTCCATCCCTCAAAGTGTTTGTCGTTCCCAACCAGTCCGTTATTGTTGGCAGAATTGCTGACTCGCCGCAGCAGCATCTCCTGACAACACGGGCAGAAACAGCTGAAGTGAACTGTAGCCTTTGACTACGAGACATTGGTCTTCAATTCTGAGAACCCGCGATGCATTCCCCCGCGCCAATGGAGGCGGTACAGGCCCACTATCCTCACCCATCTGAACGGTTCATACTGCATGATCCGCTGTGAATGCCTACCGCCACCATACTTATCGGCAAAAAGGGTGGTGTTTCTCCGTGAACGACTTTCCAAAACTCGTGTGAGTATGGATACATCGCCCAAGCCTGTCTCAAAGAGCAAGCTCGACTAGGCGTGAAAGACTTGCTGCATCAGAGGCCATCCCTCAACGGTTCATTGACAAAAAGAAAAATGCTCTGTTTTGTCGTTGGCGCAGCCAGGCCGTTCTGAGGGGTCAAAGTTATCTTTGAAGGCGTTTCGTACGTTAGGTAGCTCACACATGAGCCTGCCGCTGACGAGCCACAAGTGTCGTTTGAGAGTGCTACTTCGTTTCCCAAATCAAGACCTTGTCACTTTTGGTACAGCACTCAGGCCCACGACATCAACTACATTGCATTCGACAGCGAGAACATGCGCAGCGACAGGTGCGACGTCAAGAGAGGGCTAGGTGGCCCGCTTGCAAGGTGCTCTTCAAATATGGGGAACCAAGTCTTTGGAACAACGGCCAAGCTTGATAATGTGGTCGAGGTTGTTCCGTGCAAACCGTGGGCACCTAGGCCAACTGGAATTGTTAGTCCCACTTCACCTACGCCGGCGGCTATCAGGAGTCGGTAGGACAAATGCGTCTCGATCACTCCCTGACGCCTCTTAAAGTTGGTCCAACTAACGACACTAGGAACTTTCATGGTGGGAACCCCTCTGAAGCAGGACTGCATTGGCTGAAGGTACTATGGCGAGGATGACTGGACTGGCTCTTTCGGTATGGCCGATGCTTCGTGAGCTATTACCAGGAGAAGTCTGTCCCGGATGGTCATATAAGTACGTTACTGGAGGTTTTGGAGGAAAGGATTGGGATGAGGAGTTGGCGGGTTAGCTTTTGCGCCTCGCTTCAGCAAGGTTCAGGTCGTGTCCTCCCAAGGATCATAGTCGTCAAAAGGTTCATATTCATTATGCCAACAGGATCCTCGCTCCATCTTCAAGCTCCATAATATCATCAGCTCTCGCCGCTTTCCCGCCCCAAATCACCGTTCCTGTGCCATCTACGGCAAAAGCACCAGCTTCTTGCCACTTATTTCCCATAGTCGTCAAAGGTCCATCATCCTCTTCCTCATCCACAACCATACCAGCGTTATTACTTGGTTTCTTAGTAGTTTCCTTTCCCTGTATCGCCCCCGCAACCTTTTCTCCCAACCATCCCTTCTCTTTCCAACCCTGAACTTGCGTCGTTGGGTTAAGGACGTACCACATGCTACTCGTCCCTAATCCCCATGCTGCATAAATCGCTCTCTCCTCGTCAACTATCACGCGCACGCTCCATGCGCCGCCCAAGAGCGTTATCCACTTATGAGTAGCTTGCTCGGAGGCGTGGGAGACGGCTATGCATGTTAATCCATCCCCGTAACGATTTGCCATTGTGCGGAGACTTATAAACGTCTTTTGGGCAACTGTTTCATATTAGTCAATCTGCCTAAGGGTGGTGATGTGATGGGGCTGAAAGCAACTTACATGCACAACCAACACAACGTAAAAACACAACCAACACCCTCTTCCCCCCACCGAGACGCAGCTTCTGAGACTTATCTAAAGGAGCTTTATCGCCGATCCCTGGCAGACGACCAACAGCTGCAGCTGCAGGCGGGGGAGTCAACCACGGCTGGACGGTCAGGGGAAGAGAGCGGATGGACATCCAGGATGACCAGCCTGAGTCCGCATCGTTATCGTCCGAAGGCTCAGGTGGGTTCTTGCGGAGTTTATTTGGCTCGCGCTTCTTCTCGGAGAAGTCGAGTATATCGCTTGGTATACCGGCTTTTTTGAGGGCGAGTTTTGTTGTGAATGATGAGAGCATCTTGAGATAGATAAGATGAGATGGCGGCTGCGGAACGGGCCGACAGGTGGGATAGAAATAAGGATATGTGCGACAAGACAAGCTAGATAGATGGTTTAATATGTGGCAAAATACATTTAAATGTGGAAAGAATAGTAATCAGATATATTGCTTTGTGATTATGTTGATGTAGAAAAAGATGAGACGTGGTGTTGAGATGAAACTCCAAAACAGGGGGTCATGACGCTAGTAGGAGTTTGGAATGGGGGCGTTTGGTTTAGGGTAACGCGAATGGTAAAGCTTGGATGGGGTTGGAATGCGAATTGGAGAGTTGCTGCTCGAATTGAACATTGACAATGGGGTAATATTTATGATGATACTTTGATGAGGAATTTCCCTGGTTAGATCAGGTGCTCTCTCACAATTAACACATCCTGTCTGCTCTGCATAGCGTCACATGAGCAGACCACATCCAGTACATGCTGCAAGCCATGGACCATATCTCCCTGCGTGGATTTTCACATAATAGTCCTCCCAACTACTCATCCATTCTGTCAGCGGCACCCGCCAGCTGAAAAGAAATGGTCTTCCAAGTGACCCCGTAATGTCACCGGTCGTTTTGTTCTCATGCGCTTCCAGACACCTTAGCCATCTTCACACGAATCTCCGATCTCCCTCATTCCCATTCATCGGCTTTAGTACTCGTGAAGGTCATGGCCATTTACCTGTATAAATGGCTCACGGGGTCCACGTGTCGCCCAAATACCTTCGAGATGGGCCTGTAGACCGGAGTTGGGCGAGATATGCCTCGATCTTCCTCGTAGGCCAGCACCTGGCGCATCTCGTCTTCTGGTTCACTGTCCTCATGATGAGATACATGGCATTGGTGCATGCTGGTGATCCAGTCGAGTCGTCCCCTCATTGGCACTCTCAGGATTCTCATGGCCTTTTCTTCCCGACAGTCCTCGTGTTCGCTTTTGTCCGAGTCATGGTAACACTCACAGCAGTAAAAGTCGCCCTCTTGATCATCCCAGGACGTCGGCTCAACGAAGTCGAAGAATCGGACTCCATTATCGCCTTGTGAGTCTCTGCTAGCATTTGTATCAACCTCTTTCGTCTCAGCATAGCCGATCCACATGGCCTCTGCCGTCACCTGCTTCGGGTTTCCCAGGAAGTCGAGGCGTACCTGGCCGACAGATCTCTGAGAGCCGTCAACGTAAGTCAAGAGAAGTCCTACGACGGAAGGAGCGTGAGACTTTCGCCATGAGAGACATGGAGTGATCTCTCTGACCCCGTCCAGCTTGGCTGACGTGTAGTAGTACTTGCATGCTGACGGTTGGACTATTGACGACCGTGACGAAGCAGGCCGAATGTACTCACTTGCGGGATAATAGAAGGCATACTCAAAGAACAAAAAGAATAAGCCCCGGGTATCAGCCGTATAGAACATACGGGAGGCGACTTCCTTTGGCAATGTCGCGATGAGGCGGTATTTCGGGCCAGGTTGATGGTCACTTGGCTTCTCAGCCTTTAGCTGCGGTCCAAGCACGAGACTGCGGCCCTTGTTTGTGCGGATCTGAGAGAGAAAGTTAGAAACTGCTCTTTTCGGTTATGAGGGATATGGTGACTTACAATGAGTGTGGCGGCAGGGCCATTGCGTTTCACCCCATATTTGCGAACCCAGAACTCAGAAACTCTCTCATCACAATCTATGGGTAGATAGAGCCAGAAATACTCGCGCTGTGCCTGTCCAAATAGATCGTTATCCACCGGCTCTCCAACCCAACGAGGAATGATCTTGAGCACAGTATCCATCCACATGTAGAAAGAGTAGCCTCTGATACCGGACTTGTTCCAATCGACCGCTCGTACAATATCAGCGCCAACGCGAGCGTCGCAGAACTTTATCAATGGCTTTGCTTCATATCCGACATGCAACAGCGACGTGGACCATCGAACTTTGGAAGAAGGTGCTACATAAGAGTCGTCTTTGTTTTTGACGATGGCCAGATCTCGGATCTTGATACCCTAATTTCGAGACATCAGTAGAGATCTGCATTGCAATGAGGGCTTATACTTGCATCGAATCTAGCTTTGAAGTGGAAAGACCCGGTTGGTGCCAGGAAAAAGGTCCACCAGCGCCCTTCCTTTTGATCACCCTTACCCGGAGTTTTGTTGGTAGTCACAATGATTTCCTCTACCCCAAGGTGACTATGAGCAACGAAGACGTTCAAAGGGCCAGGGGCAATGAGGGGGTTCAAAGCATCGTTTCGTTGTTCAAAGATATCAACTTCCTCCCCGCCCCTTTTAGTACATGAAAGCGACTTGATATATCGCTCTCCTTCAAACAGGACATATTGAGCCCATAGTGCCACGCCGGCTTTGATAGGCGCAAATATAAAGCCCGGGTTAGGACGCTTGGCTTCCAACCACATATCGCGGATCACTTGAACGGCTCGATCATCAGCGCAGTAAATTGCAATGTTCGCGCAAACTTCTTGGGGGAGACGTCCACGGAGGGTGTGGAAGAGATTAAGCGCGAAGGAATTCTCCAGCCAGCGACGACGGCGTTTTTCGACGGAAGGAGGTGGTCGCTCATGCTTTGGCTCACGACTAGTCGCGGCGGCGATGTAAGGGTCTAGATTCCCATAGGCGTTCACGAGCGGAGAAGCGTAGCTGGCACATTCAGTGTGATATATGTCGAGTTGGGGGTGAAGGAGTTTGGGATCAGAACAGCGTCCTGGATAAACATCCTCCCACGGAGCACCGTACGCTCTGACTAAGACAGGTTAGTATGTAATCTGGAGTGAATTGGGGAGGCAGGCTCATGGTTACGTATGAGAACCTTGTCGCCTGGCTCGAAATGGAATCTGCAAAGGCCGCATGTCGACGAGAAACTATTGCCTTGCTGGGGTGAAGCGTAATTCCAGCGCGTCCCAGCCGGCGTCATATCGTTGTACTTCGGCCCAGGGCACACTATTTTGCTAGAGAGTGGAAGACGTCAGCAGGTTGATGCTCTCCTTTCGCATGTCTGGGTTCGTGCTGTCGGCGAGTCAAAGGCAGAGGCCGCATCCAGATGCGGTCTGAAATGCAATATATCTTGACAAGCAAAAGGTTCGAAACATAATGAAAGGGATACTAACGAAAAAAACAAGAAAGTATGACGAGGTTAGATGGTACTAAGAAGCGAAGGAGCCAGGTTGCTGCGGGGGTCAAAGGTTGAGGATGGAAGAAGAAGCTGAGAAGAAGGCGAGCGGTAAATAGAAGGACAAGCCAGAACTAGCGCGAAGGGAAAGAGAGCACTGTCAGCAAATGGCCATTACCTACCTATGCGCATGCAATTGCTTTGTCATTTGCTGGCACTGTTGGCACTGTCACTCAGCAGTCGGACACCCGCAGAATCAAGGCAAGAGGGCGTCACAGAAAACCGCGAATCGAGCTGAACAGTGTGAATTACGTTCTGTGTACAGGAGTTGGCTCGTTTCGTGTTTTGTTGATCTTTTAGGACCTACTGCTCGAGAGGAGTAACATGGTAACCAACAACTCAGCATTTGTGTTAACAAAAACGAACCTGCGCATTAGATAATTATGAAGAGGCCTGGTGGTTTTGAGTTCCAGTATTTATACTCGCCTCGTTGTGTTGTTTGATAGACAGTTATACACCAGCCGGCTTTGCCATGGGTTTCCGTACATGTCTCAAACATTTATGCAACTGGTGTTTTGCGGAAGTTCCATGCCGAACCCGAGCTTTCTGACAATCAGCTTGATATATTGCTAGACCTAGGGCTCAGACGATAGTTCTCTCATATTTCCAAATACCTCTGTGACTACCTCAGCAGGGCGTTATGGGCATACAACGCCCGCCTCAGCCTCTCGAACCAACTGCCAACCACTTGCGAAAAACCGCTTCCAGTAGGGGACAAAGTGAATGAACCACACAGAATCCGACGTAATCGACGTGGGCTCGTCTAAGTATCAAGACGCACTTGACCGACGCATCTCTGACGGCCGTCAATGTAGGTAAAGAAGCCCAGAATATCTATACCGTTTCGCTTCTAGGACTGACAGGGAGTGACGGACCTTCCGTCAACCAAAGAAGCTGATGTGCAAGTGTACCCCCATATTTCCCAACAAGGAAGATCTTTGGACAGTGAGAGGGGGATATTGATCTGACGACATTCCCAAGTAGTCGTTTGTTCACAACTGAGGCAAGTATCGACGTACGAGGTCCTGCAATAGAACATTTGAGAGGGTTCTGTTAGCGGGAAAGTCGCGATAGCCTTATATGTGACATCGATATCTCCATGGTTGGCTAATCCGCTTCGGAGGTCAGGACCAAGCACATGACTGCGATTCTTGCTTGTGCGGACCTACAACAGTATAAGTATATTGCGTTTCGAGTACGATACCTTGAAACCTTTTACGAGCGTCCCAATTTCTTCAGTCCATTGATGGTAGTGCCCCTTCTTATTACGAACCCCAAATTCGGTAACTCGTTAGTCGGGGGTCGATAGGCATGCAGAGCCAGCCTTCGTCTTTCAAGCTATGTTCATTGGTGTGACAAGATTTACACCGTACACCATGTCTGATTTCATAAAAAAGGAGTATCCAAAAACCTCAGGTGAGTTCCAGTCTACCGCATGGACTGCTCCCCAGTGGTCTTGACGTATATAGTGGCACTGGCCCGCTCTTGGAATCTGTGGAAACGCTTCAAAGACCTTGGGAGACACAGCCCACGACCTCTGCCTGAAAACTGGGTTGGTTCCAACCATGTCGGTGACAGCCAAGCAACGTAGTTCAATGCCCTGTGGTAACGAGAAAGTTGAGTGGGACGAATAAGACCGAGGGGCAGTGGTAGAACTTGCATCTGATCTCATGCTGAGCGAAAACCGTCCCTTTTGTTGACGACAAAGAACCACCCGTCTGAGACTCGTATCTGGGTCGATTGAGGGAAGCTTATTCCCCTTCATGGCAACAATATGGCGGATTCTTCGACCTTCCTCAGCAAAGTACATCTTCAGGCAAGTGTTGGGTTCGATCTCGAATAATGTCGGTGAGTCGTTCGCGCACGCAGTAGCTAGCTAGCAATGTTGTGGCATAATCTCGTGTCAGATAGCCATCGATGGCGTTTTCCAGCGAAAGCAACTTGTGGTAGAAGATGGAGGAAGCGGGATGTGGTCGAATCTGCGAACTGTCACGTCATGTATATTGACTATGTCGTGGGACTCAAATTTGTCTCTGAGCTCAGAAAAGCATGCGATATGGAGCACTTGCCCAATGAATGCTTCCTCGTATCTGTTCTCCTAACTGCAAGGCAGGGGATGGGATTGGTAGGCATTGAGTCGAGTTCTATGTGCTTGACGGAGGGGAGGTCTCGTTGTTCATCCAGCATTTGCTTCGGTCGAGATACCAGCAGGGTATATGTATACTGTAAGTCCTTGCTAAAAAGGGAAGAAGGCGCAGAAGAAAAATTGAAGAATAATGGAAAATGGTGCAGGACTTTGACGCAGACTTGAGTAGCGGATCGTGAAAAAAGCATGGAAAATGCGAGTAAGCGAGAGGAGTACATTGCGAAAATAAGATCCTCAAGCATCTGCGACGTAGTTAAAAAGACGTGTTCACCAGAGTAGTACAGAGGTAGAGTCGGTAAGACTTTTCACCTGGATCTATTTAACCCATTGACTAACATACTACTACCTACTACTTATAACAAAACACCAGCCAAAAACCACCAAAAAGAAAGCCTCGCAAACGCTCGCAATCGAATTTATAGGAACAGCCCGATGCGGGGGTCGAACCCGCAACCTTGAGATCGCGTACTCGTAAGAGTCTCACGCTCTACCGATTGAGCTAACCGGGCGTGGCTCTTATTGGATGAGATGGCGGGTGGTGCAAGTGGCTTGTGAGGGGCACCGTGATAATCTCTTGGTGTTGAGGGGCACCACACGCCGAATCGATTGCAGAGATATGACGATGTTGAAATCGGCTTTTTTTGTGTGGATGTGGAGAATAACTAGTCTTCGCGTCCTGTGCACCGTGTAATTTCAACAGCGTCCTAGACTTGTTAGTAACAATTGCGGTTGGAAGGGTGGTATACTCACAGGGACACCAGTCGGCTCAAAGCTGTGAACCAACTTGCTCTTGTACACCAAGCACGGATCTCCCTCCGCATCATCAAGCTTCTCCTCGCCTTCTCGCTTAGCATACTGCTTCGACGTCTTCTCCTCAAACCCATCCACCTTCCCTCCCTTAGCCTTCTTCTTCTCCGCCACACTACTCCGCACATAAGCCAGATACGGCGGATTTCCAGGCTTGATGACGTTATCCGCTGCAAGCACACTGCCCGGACCTACAAGCCCGAGTCGCTCGCAGAGCTTCAGGTCGCTCGTGTACGCGGGCTTGTAGTGGTCTAGGAACATCAGGTCGATTTTGCTGATGGTCTTGTTCTTGTGCAGACGGGCGAGGCCGGCGTCGCTGGGGCCGACGATTACGCGGGCGATGTCGCGAAGACCGGAGAGGTCGAGGAGCGATGTGATCACGGCTGCGAATTCGGGGTTGCGCTCGAGAGAGTAATAGTGTGTGCCGCCGGCTTTGCGGACGGCGTTGGCGAAGAGCAGGGTTGAGTAGCCTACGTAGCCGCCGAGCTCAACCTACACCCATCAGCAAGCTCCTCACAATATGATGCAGAGAAATGGAGTATACCATGACTTTGGGCTTCACTTCGGCAATCAAATCTGTCACGATCTTGCCCTTGTCCTCCCCAACGTTCATGAGGTACTTCTTCGTGCGGCCAAACTCATCAATAGCCTGGAGAACGCGCTCCGGCGAGTCTCTCAGCTCCTCAATGTCGGAGCGACCATAGATATAATGCAGCAACTCAATCTCACGACCGTCGTCAAAGAAGGTCTCTTCTTGCTCCACGTAAGCTTTGTTTTCGTCGAAGGAGGGCATTTTGTTTGCTTGTAAGGTACGTAAATCTGCCACCAGATTTGACAGAAAAGGAAACTTTGAGGCTTATGTACTTCACGAGGAAATAAACAAAAGAGTCGCGTCACGCAGTGTACCCGTCATTCATCCCCCCTCATTGCTATAAGTAGATGTAGATGCATATGAAACCTCACTCGAGCGGCCTCAATCGCTCCACCCGGGACTCAGAAAGGGGGGGTCCTGGCGGTCTTCTCCCCGCCGGGATGCGGCTTCGGGTGGGGGTTCTCAGAGACGCAAGAATCCCATGACGCGCACATGCAATTCGTTGCTCACCATTTGTGGCTCACTCAATGGAGATAAAGTTAATTGAGTAAGATTGGCCTCCGATGCTAGGTCAGCCAATCTGATTCTCATGAATATAGAGTCTTCCAACATCAGCTCTGTTTACAACATCTCTCAGTTGCTACGCCTGTTGAATCGATCTGTCAGACCCGTAATAAACTTGTATTACCTTTACCACCGGTCGTCTTAGCAATTACTATCATCCCTACCTCTCCCTGGCCAAACCTTCGCCTCGAAACCAAGAAAACAATTTCTCCTTTCCCTTGCGAAAACAACCCTTTGTAGAACCGTTTCCATATAACCTGACGTGAACCGAAATCCTTTCCCCTGAACCAGTACAAATGAGAGATATGAAGAATAACCGAACCGAACTTTAATCCACCTTAATCCACAAAGACGATGCCTTTTTTGTGCGTTTTTTTTTGAGTCGTTTTTGTTGTACTTTCGCCGCATATAAACACGTTCCTTTTCGCTCGCCAGGCTATAAGCAAACCCTTGAAGGTTCCCATTCCATAGCCATGGTATGCACGCCGACAAATCAAATGCCTCCATCGTGAAAGGTACTCCGAACACACCACTCAGGTAGTGCTAACACATGCCGTAGTCGATTTCGCAGGCTGATTGGTCGTCGTAAATAGAGTGAACGCCGTAAGAACCGCCCTCTTGGGTATATGGTTGCCGCTCCCACGGTAGGCTTCAACCTACTGATTCATGAAGATCCTGTGCTCCGAAACCTCGTCCTACGACCGAGGTGGTATCCACCCTTTCCGTTTCGTTCATACCCGACACCTGTTTTCCTGCCGTTAAAGCATAAACGAGTGAAAATATCGACGCCCTCTTGATGTTCGAATGCAACTCCCAGTTCACCTATTCGTAACCTCCAGCCGAAAAGAAAAACAGAAAAACAATGTCAACTCCTTAGTTGATGCCATCCCTTCGACACCTATGACCTTGGTCGTGTCATTCGGCTCTTCCCAGATCCGAGTACCGTTGAACGTTCGCACCGTCTCGAACTCGTGCATTAGGAGTTGTCAAAGACCACCCTTACCAAATATACCAATCGCAATGCACATTTACCTCTGCGCCATTCCCAATGCAACTTTCATATCCTTCACCATGTTGCTACTCTTCATCACTGTTGTTCGGATGTATCTAACCCCAGACACTAGCAGGAGCACCGAGACCGGACGACTGACCCCAAACACCGTTACCGCGTCCCCAGCCACCAGGAGAGGTAAGGGGAGTGGTCGATCGCTTTGACGAGGCTGTGGTCGCAGGCGTGCCTGAGGGACGGGTTCCGATGGGAGCCACCGAGGCACCAGCCTGGTTAGACTTGGAACCAGGAGTGAGATCCCGCGAAGGCGAACCGGCAGTTGGGCTGGATGTGCTGGTGCGACTCTGATGGCCAACGGCATTGTCGAAGACCTTGTTCGCTGGTCCGGGAGCTTGGGGGCTGACAGTGCTGTGAGGTCGCGAGCTGGACTCGGCAGGAGGGCCGTGGGCATCACCAGCAGAGACAGGAGTGCCATTTTCACCGGTGGGAGGACCGCGAGTGACATTATCATAGGCAAGAGGTGAGTGACCACGAAGGCTTGAAGGTCCACTAGCGCCAGGGCCAGGGGCGCCCGTGCGGACATTACCAGTCTCGTCGACGTATCCTGCCTTCTCGGCAAAAGGGCCCTCACCATAAAGGGCACTTCGCTGACGGGCAATCAACTCTCGCGTCTCCTCCTCAGACATTTGCTTGTTGGGCGGCGGGAGAGGCACTTCGGAAAGAACGGCTACGTAGAAAAGCTGTTAGCCCATGCTCAACAAACTCGACAATATTACATAGGTGCTGCTCGGAATAGAGTTTGGAAAGGGAAGAAACATGAGCGGCGTCCGGGCTAACGACATCATCGACCGCCCATGACCACATTATTTTTTTCTATATGCCATTTTGCTCATTTTGCGATAGTTGAATGTGCTACACAGCAGAGGGAGGCCTACTTCGCTGATATTGCTGCTCTGTGTGCAGGTTTCGAAGCTCTCGCTCCCGCTGAGCTGCCATCCGTCTCTTAGCCTGCATGACCTGCTCTGCCTCGTTGGAGCCTCGTGAGGGTTGGTGACGCTGGTTGGCGTAGAAGTTTTGAAGATTGGGTCCCTGAGAACTACGGGCATCATCAAAGTTGTTCACCGAGTGAGGGCGGGGGCCGGGAGTGTGGTGGGAACCACGGGAGTCTATACCCAAATAGTTAGTATAATTGATCGCATTTTCTGCCGGGCCAATTCATCTGTCCATGTCGAGAACTTGGCGGCATCGAATATGTGGGATATAGAACTCACGGCGTCCACCCATTCCATAGCCCTTGCCAGACTTTTGCAGGTTCTCATAAGCTCGGTCGACCTCTGCAGAATCGAGTCAGTTTCTGTATATGTCATTGAAGGATCGAGTCTTGTTCCAGTTCGATATGCTAGCTAAATCGTGCAGTGATCTCACGGTCTGGATAACAGCCGAACCCAACAAAAACCCTCCTAAGCTGATCGTCACATACCGTCGAATTGATACGAGAAGGCGTAGTCGTCCTGAGGCTGAGGGCCGCTGGCGCCTGATGAAACGAGCGAGTTAATTGCAGTCCTGTCTCGATCGCTTTTGTATCCCGGCGTACCTGCGCGGACGGGAGTAGTCGAGCCCTGGTGCTCCCAGTTGTTCTGGGTCGTCGAAGAAGACCACTGGGCCTGAGGGTTGTCGTAGTAGGACATGTTGTGAAGCTTTCGGTTTTGGGTGGAAAAAACCGGGACGGAGTCGATTCGGCTCGAGGTATATCAAATCTCGCACTAGGAAGATCTACCCGCGAAGTATCTGGTTAGTCGGCTGTAATTGTGATACCAAATGACGACAATTTGCGACGGGGGATTGCAGCGCAAAGCGACGACAATGCCACAAGGAAGGGCAGCAGTAGATGGTGGTGAAGGAAATTTGCCGCCGTGGCCGATGTCAAAGATGCGCACTCGGCCACCCGAGACATGGATCCATCAAAAGCATCGGCAAATCCTCTCCCCAGTGCCCCTCGTCGCAACACGTTGACAAATTGCCGGTAATCCTGTGCGTCGACAGGTCGACTCACCCAGACAAGAATAGGATTAAGCTTCGTTGGTAACCGTTGCCACTTTGTTGTAATAAAGCGTGAGGTTGCTCGCCACAGGCCGTTCTGGTTGGGAATAAACCACGCGAGGGTCTTGGAGGGACGGAAAAAGTGCGAGGAATAAAAATCGCAGAAGTCGGTGACGATATGAGAGAGGCGACGAACCGGAAAGACGCTATCGAGACCAGAGCCGCTGCAAGGCAGACGGAAAAATCGAAGGGGAGGAGAATAGGAAGTGGTACCGTAAAGGCAAGAAGTGGAAAGGAAGGGAAAAGGTGGTGTTTAAGATGATGAACGAGTCGTCGACTTGACAGGGCGTGACGGGATAGGTTGGGGGAAGAAAAAACCAGGGCCGAGCGGGAAAGGAGAAGGGCTAGGCGTAGGTGTAGGCTTCGCCCATCAATCAAATCAGGAAGTCACGGCGTGTCGTGGGAGTGGGCAGGAGGCCAGTGACTGGCATAGGCTAGCAGCTTTCCTTTTGGGGGAACGCAGTTTGGCAGGTGCTAGGCGTTGTTGAGGCCTGCGGGTAAATTGAGTACTTGCTTCAAAGTATCGGCTTCCCCATAACGAGCGAATATTAGAAGAAATACGCGCAGTTTGGATCACAGCCTGACCAGGCTAAAAAAGAAGGTACTTGCATCTTGTGTACCTCATCTGGCAATCTACAGTGCAGGGTGCCGGCAACGTACCTGCTAGAGGGAAATATACTCGATTCTTAACACAAGACATGAAGGGAGTAATTGTTCCGCAATAAAGCAGGCTGCAACTATGTTTCTGCTTCGATGATTTCTACAACTGTCTCGATTCACAAAAAGTCCAATCTATCTACAGTACCTACTCTATACATATAGACCTTCGGTGTTTCCTGGCCCTGGCCCTGCCCGTTGTCCGTTGAACGCCCAGGCACCCGGCCCAACCCTCTTTTGATTCGATAACGGGGCTAATAACGGAGAGTGAAATGACGACTTGTGGGGGGTGCCCTTTTCTCGTTTCTTGGCCTTTTTGCCAGCAACGCAACGCACCGCGACTCCAGCTCCACGATGCCAGCAGATGATGGCCACGGGTGGGTTGCCAGTGCAGTTGCGGTTCGAAAACACTGTGCGAATTCGCTGACTTGGTTATTGAAGACATGAGGTTATCATTAACCTCGTATGCATCAGGCACCTCAGCTGGGTCACTTACAGGCGCCTGTATCGGAACCTACAGCAACCCAATTGCATCAATTCCACCCAGAGGAAAATCACTGGACCCCGGCTTCTCACTAAACCTCGGCCGAAGCGCATCGCGCCATCCGCGGCCTTGCACTTGCAGTGCTTCCCAACGCTCCGCGATTTCCTGGGATACCCAGGGTCTTTGCCTGCTCCATGCGCATGTAGACACACTCCCTCTCATTATGCACGGTTCAAGTACTCCAAACCGCTGTATGGGAAGCTGAACCAAGACAAATCGCTTAGAGATGCACCTCATCCTACAGACTTGGCTTTCGAGATATGAAAGTAGATTGTACTGAAAAAGGAGACATATGTCTTCTGGATCATCTACAAAAAACCACAAATGCGCACGAAGATGATTAGCATCGGCCGTAATAGGAACAATGGATCGACAGTTGCAGTTGCACCGCAACAGCTTACCGAAGCCCACTTGCACTATCCTCTCTATGCCTCTGTAATCAAACCTCGTGTTTCCATCCAACCACTTGGCACCTGGTTCTTCTCCTTCTCCTTTCTTTAACTTTATGATTATCGGAGTTATTGTATTTTACATCTCCAGACGAGCCATCATCTTGATAATGTGGATACGCAAATTACATCCCTTCGAGGCTTGCCCCTTTTACTAGGATTATGGATTTGAGTTGACCGTGCTGGACTTGGGGTGCTTTTAGCGGGGAGGGTCTTGGTCGCGCTTGTTCCATGGATTTCTTCCTCATGGAGCACTTACATCACGGTAGTAAACGTCCTAACAGCTGCAGTATGCAAAGCAATCATGTTTTCGGATACAAACTGCTCTTGAAACTCAACAGCTGCCGATAGGCCTCCATCAGTACCTCGAGTGTACCACCCGATTTAATATGGCGGTTGGCTTCGTCGCATTCGGCCCAGCGTTAAATAGCATGCATGATGTCAGCTGGCACAACCAGCAACGGCTGCAAAGGGCTATTCCGCATGCTTCTTTTGAGGCGGACTGCAATCTCTGTGCAATCAAACATGGCACTGTAACATGTGTCGATTGCGGCTTTCAGCTCACACGAAGCATATCAGATCATGAGCACTGTGTGGAATGGAGGTTTGCTCTCGAATCAATGGCGGCGTTCGGGCCGTTGTTCGCAAATGAATAACTGTCAGCCAGAGACTGACCTCCTCCACCACCCAGTCACGGCGCATGTCAACATGGTTCGATTCCGATGATACCCTGCCGGTCATTGGCATTACACCTCCGACGCTCCTGTTCCGTCTTGAAGAAGCAGGAATTGTGCCGACGCTCGTCGACATTCCGGCGTACCAGACGGCACCTGAGAATTGGCTTCGCATCTTTCCCGGTCGTGTCCCAAGATTCCATCAGCGACATTTAGTGTTGCGACATCTGAGACTTGGGGTAAGACATCGCCTGAGATAAGATCTTTCCCTAGCTTGGCTTGTGATCCTCCCTGGCGTCGGCTTCGGTACATTCCTTATCACCAAGATGACCCGAAGTTGCCATCCACAAGCTAGATGTCCCTCTTTCGTTCAGCTGCTGACGATATTTAGGTTGGCAGTTTGGGTGACAGGGATCTAAATGGACGGCCCAGGATGGGTGGGCGGAATCGTCCAAAGCATCCACAACCGGCTGTTGCTTGGACTTGGTGCTTGGCTGTATCTTCAATGCTCAGATCGACTAGACTGTCCCTCAATCAAGCGTTCGAGGCTGCAGGAAACAGGCACCGACCGTTCTACTCTAATACGCAGCAAAATCAAGATTAGGGCGATTTGCAGTTGGCCTTGTGACGACACGCGGCGGTTCAATGGTGATGCAACCACAAAAGTACAGAGCATCACAACGACAATTCCATTTCCATTCCCGTTCCATCATTACGCCACACATCGAGTCAGCGAAGTCACTTTTTACCCAGCCAATGTGCAACCCAAAAGGGTCCCCACTATCCAACCTTGGCAACTGATTCTCCGTGTCCTGTCATCGTCGGCTAAAGACCGCAATCTTCGAGCTTCCCCAGACTGCTTCCTTCTCGGTTATTGGTTGAACTGACCGCATATTGAACTCGTCAGCACCCATCATGCATTTTTCGTCACCCGGTGCTGCCTTATTTACACAATCGGGTTTATTGTGATGCGACTCATGATACCTCTTCGGGTGGACATCCTGCTGACGACTTTCGGCACAACAGGTGAAAGCATCAAAACGTGATATTTCGCTATGAGTGATGCTTTACATGATGGTTTATTCCTGTTGCTCTAGAAAGTTCAGTAACCCCCCGTGCCGCAGACATGCATGAAATTGGTCTCAGCCGCCCAAATGACAATTCCCAATATCCGATGTTCAAGTGCCGCTGAAATTTCAAGGCTTAACCACCTCCCCATCTCGACAGAACGAGTCAGCTATCTAAATTCTCACCACATTGGCCAGATGAATCCCAGCGCGTCGATAATCGAGCACAGACAAGAATCAACATTCTGTCGTAAGGTTATGTGGCCAGCCTCAGGATGCTTTCTCGGAATAGAGGTCCATTCGGTGACGACGATGCGGTCTTTGACCGACCAACTATTGACCGAGCCGTGTGCATCTCATAGCACATTCGCAAGATAAACGCACAAATCAGCTGAGATGGTAAGCTAGGGCAATGCTCGGCTATATATCACTTTCGGCATGGTCTGATCTCTATATACTCCTATCAGCTTCTTTTCATCCATATCACTTACATAAATAAACCAGGTTTTGAAGCTATTGCGTGGCGCTTGCTCTGCTCTTCTTCGAATTCCAGTGTTCTATATCTATGACCTCTATAAGGGCGTGTCTGCTAGAGTCTGGTAATTAGTCTTTCAGTCTTCCGTAGTTAGGAGTCTCAGTGATACTTGATAAAAGTCAACTGTCAAGCCTCAAAACCGCCACTGAGGGCTATCACTGCCTGGACGGTCGGAGCAGGGAGGCCTATGTTTTGAAGTGTGCCATGTACTGGGCTGTTTAGGATGTCATGTAGTGATATATCTGACCCCAAGGAGTGTTTTAAAAACATATATCCACCTTACATAAGAGAGTAGGAATGTTGATCCTGGATCCTTGTATGCAAGAAATGAGGTAAAACATCTAGATCCCCTGATTTAAAGTCGGAGTCAGTTCGCAAGACACGATACTGTTAAAGCCACCGCATAAGCTAGAGACAACTTTTATGACATCCTTCGATAGGTACCAAGAGAGTGGCCACCACCTTATGAACCTCTCTTATGTAGACTCTGCCGTAATATCGCCAACTTGTTATTTGTGCGTGGCGCGAGGGCCGAATATGCTTGCCATCCGATTTTAGAGGCATGCCAACCAACCTGACGCTCAGTTTCTTCTCAAGGTCATGCATCATTCTCGCATATGCTGAATGCTTTATCTTGTATTCTAAACAAGAAATATTTGCTGTCTAGAAAACGCGTAAAGATGTTAAAGATGTTAAATAAATGCTGAATCTTTTCAGTCATAACCGCTAATAGACAAGGACTTCTCCTTACTCATTCTCCTTCCTTTTTGGGGCCAACGTAGGAACTTGCTACCGACCAATCTGCTTGTTAACTTACTAGCTCAGTAGATTTCTCGTGATCGATGTGTCTTTTACTGGCTTGAGATTACACTAGAAGAGAGTCTCTCCTCTATGTCCGTTGCCTATCTACCTGCTTCACTATAATTTAGACACATGCCCCTACATAATTTCAATAGCTTTATTTCGTTCTCAGTGGGAAATAAAAACGAATCGTTAGCCAACCTCGGTATTTCGCAAAAGTTTGTTCAGTGTTTCATGTAGAAACGCTGATTGTAGATTGCGAATGTCCGTCATCTGCCGGTAATCAAAAACGGGAAGTGACCTGTGCAGCTATGGAGTCAACCAATGAGAACCGGCAGGTAACAATGAAGCAACGGCAGATATTGATTAAATAAACGATAGATCAAGGGTATATACAGGGCATCTATAGGGGAATCTCTCCAGAACATCGCCCCTTGACCAAGCTAGCATTCTCGCCTGTCAACCCATCAAAGTATTCCAACAACGTCTTGACCGGCACCAAATCCATGAGCCCCAGATCAGGATGAGATGACTTGAGCGTTTTCCCACTGAAGAGAACCCGAACAAAGTACTCATCATTGTGCTTCTTATCAGAAGATTGAGCCTTCTTGTAAAGCTCAAAGACAACCTCGCTTCCCATGCCGGGCCAGACCATGACGTCAACCTGGAGGATACTGAGAAGACGACTGATTGAACCGTCGTGCGCAAAGTTGTGCAAGTAAAGAATATCTTGCTTGCCGTCGATGACAGCGCGGAAATGGCTGGCTAGCTCAGCGATCCAGACACCCCATGAGGTAGCAGATGCAGCGAGTGAAGCCGGTGCATCGCGGTATATCTGTGAGTATTCCCATTGACCAAGACGATAGACGGTGTTGGCGAGTTTCTGGTCAACGCAAGTAGACGAATTCTTCCTGTCGACAAGTTTGCAGGGGAAAGGCTTGCTGTGACATTGACGAGCAGAGAGGTTATCGTAGTAATGATCGAAGCTCTCATGAAAACCCTCATCATCGGCTGGTACACCAGAGATATCATCCAAGGTTTTGTAAAGTGCCTTGGTCTGGTCAAGATGCTTCTTCCATTCTTTGTTAGAGGATGATTTGATAGCGCTGGTCAACTTGGCGCCGACGCTGCACTTGTACTGCGGTTCGAGACTGTCGACGCCCGCTTGCTGAATATGCAGCGGCACTGAGTCTGTGGTTTGATACATGCCGTTGATAAACATACCCGCAACCTGACTAGTGATCTGGTTGTTGGTGACTCTAAACTTGACCTTGCTTCGCCAGTCCTCCTTGCGGCTGGGAATGAATTTCAGTAGGTCATGATAGACCTCATACAGATCTTTCCCATGGACCCAAGAGTCATCAAGACCTTCGGCGGTGATCTGAGGAAACTGACAGGATCCGATCCAACCGGAGGGAACGAATGGGTTGATGTCGGAGATGAAACCCTTCCAGTAGCCTTGGGCATTGGGCTTGGGGTTTTCAGTGAATTGTCTTCCGAAATAGTACAGGCCTTGGTTGTCGCAGTTCCACTGGTAGGGTTCCACGGGGAAAGCGTTGGATGCGTAGGGCGTGCGTTTGTGATGTCTTTGGATCTGATGAAAAGGTAAGCAACCTGGTCTACTTTCAGTTTTGATGTCAACGCTACTTACCACTTCGACGTACTTCAGTTCATATTGGCTTGAAGCTTTCTCATACTCCCTCTTCCGCGCATGCGGCATGTTGCACCAATTGTATGTTCCATAGTCCTTGTCCGGCGTATGTGACGAATCGTAGATGAAACCATACGTCCCCTCCCCATTAATCGCCCCGGCAAGGCCATTGATGTTAGTAGAACTCGGCGGAAACCACTCCATCTCGGGGTCCTTGCCCAGCACGACCGGAGCAGCCGAGAGAAGGGCGAGGAGCGAGCCCTTGGGTAAGAAAGCCATGTCGGTATATTGCCTCAGACAATAGAAAGTGCCGAAGAGGAAGACCGCTGTAAGGACAAACAGTCTCACGCGACATCTGAACCAAGAGAGCGTCATTATATAAGGTGTGATGCGGTTAAAGAGGTCTTGGTTGACCGCTGGGGTTTGGTGTGAGGTAGGGAGCTACGCGGGTTGATTGGAGCGCACGTGGAGACGTGATTGGTTGAGGCAGGCCCCAGAACTGGGTCTAGTATAGCCGAGAACGGGGGACAAGGGTGAGACCATATATTGGCAGTCGATGAGAAACGTGAGGCGAGGCTAGAAATTCTTAAATGATGCACTGGAAAATGGCCCAATCGTGGTTTGGAGTGTTTGGTCATACCGGCTGTTGCGATTGATAAGGGTTGTCACATCACCATTTCCAAGATTCCGCCTCCAAACTTCATCCCCATCCATGGTCAATATCTAAGACGATACGGTTAAGTCACAAAAGTCGCATTACAAGCTGGGACAGAGATGTTGTGCGATATATTTTCAAATTCTCAAGAGGCTCCAAACGTAAAAGCATTACATATCACCTATTCAGCAACCCACCACTAGATCTTTCCCCAACACATGTTCCCGTTCCGTCAATATAACTGTCCCATTACATACAAGCTATACCTCCGAACTCGACACTCTCAATGCCAATTCATCTCTTCTTCTTGGGCTGCGGCACCGGTTTCGTCTTCCTAACCTTCTTGTACCGCTCCTCGTACGTGTCAAGATCCGCTGCATCCTCATCCCGTGGTGGCCAAGTGGCCACTCGTTGAGGATCAGCAGAGTCGTCTGCATAGCGGCGCAGGTACTGCCGCCCCTCTCGACTCAGTGGTTCCACTGGAGCACGATCGAGCCGCTTGAGATGTCCTTCAGGATGGTATATGACACCAGCTACGCCATGAGAGCGGTTGGTGGCAGAATCTACGGCCACAACTCCTCGGAATGCACCTGGATCGTTGAGTTCCTTGCGGACAACTCTAGCCCTGTCGTTGTGGTGAAGTGTCGTGTTTATTGCATGTGCGCCCGCAGCTGCCCTGTCGAGATTCATGCGGCTGCCAACAGGAACTTCGTACAAGCCAGTATCACCTGGACCGTTTCTCTGCTCAAAAGGTTGGAAGTTCCGGCCATGCTTTTCTTGGTTCTGGTATACGTGTGGATACTTCTTCCCGTTCACTTGGCTTGTATCGATAGGAACCTCTCTCGCTTGAATTTCGACGACCTTGGTGGGAATAACACCGCGGGGGGTGTAGTATTGCTGCCAAACGATAACATTAGCACACTGAATGTGGTTGAAAGAGGTTCGCTGGAATACAATGTGAAGGGAAAAGAAGTAGAGGGTGGGGTGTTTCTTCAGTACCATTTTGTCATAGTCGTCATCCGAGTTGCGTCTCGGCTCTTTATCACGCCCAAATAGACGGTTCATGATGGAAGCGCTCGGGTTTGAAGCGAAAGGTTACGTTAAGTGATAGCGGTATTGAAGTTGAGCCCAGATATTCTCAGGTAAAGATTGATCTTTTGGTCAAGAGATGATCAGAGAGTTGGTAAGGAAAGGAGAGCCAGTCGACCAGCGAAGGCTTGATAGAGATCTTGATAAGATGAATGGTGGCTTGAAGGAACTGTTTGGCATGTCTCTGAGGGATTGGACGAGTTTAAATAAATGGCAGTCAAGCAATCATTAGGCACGGGAACTGGCTGGAATTGATGGACTTGGATTAAGACCTCGGTCTGCTGTTTACGCGTGGACAAAATGTGTAAATTAGGAAACTGAGGAACCAACATGCATATTTCCATGAACTTGAGACGTGATGGTCTAACCGAGTCGTTCGCCAAGGTCTCGTTCCCCTATCATAAACCCAGTTGTGTCCATTCGCGCGCTTCCATATATAGAACTAAGTACAGGCGCCGAGAATCTCCAGGTTACGCGCGCGTAGGTATTATACCCTTGCAATATCGCCTAGGGACTGTTCGAAGTTAGCGACATACTTCTAGTCCCTTTAGGGACATATTTGTTGATATCCAAAGGAAACCATCTCAGAGTTGCTGATAACACCAATCAGGTAGGCTCTCAAGTACAACATCAAGAGGCCATTGGCCAAGACGGTTAGACGTTGCAAGGATATGACAATAATAAGAAAATCACCATGGCGTGATGTTGTTGGTAGGACATTGCCTCCAATATCGTGTGATGCTCAAGTTTTCGATATGTCATTTTAAGCCTTGTAAATATCACACATGTGAACTCCCTGCAAGGCCTCTGTAATGGAACCCGTTTCAGGTTGAAAATTGCCGCGCGTCTGTGGTGGTGAGAATGTGATTGGGCGGCATCAAGGATTGTAAGGCGCAGCAAAACCTCGGCGGCAAATACCAAAAATACCGCGGTTGGAGCCACGCAGTACGAGCTTGCGAGAGTTCGCATACCCAACACGCTCCCACTAATATCGAAGAAGATCCGCCTCTTTCTTCTCTCATCGAAAATTTACCTTACTCTTTCTCCCTCTCACCATCAACCGCACCTTTTCAACCTTTGTCCATTTTACATCTGTTTCTCTTTTTCTTGTCCATCCAACAAATCATGAACAACGGAGACACCGAGAAAGGTTTGGCCCATGAGCAACGTCCAGCCGAAAGCCCAATATGGCTAAACTATGTCAACAACCGTATAAAGGAAGAAAACGAGGAGGCCTTTGGATCAGCGATCTACTTTGAAATCGTTCGTGACATGCTGTTGCAGTCTGATGACTCAGACAAAGCAGTTTCTCAGGCTATTGAAAGATTCTATGAGCATTACATCGCCGGTTTCTCGGACGAAAAGTTCGAATTCGGTGGGAGGAAGCCTCCGGAGTACGAAGCCGATTTAGTCTTGGAAACTATCTGTGACATTGTCTTTGAGATAGCCACTCAGATTCCTTACGCGGACCCCAAACAAGAAACTCTTTCCAACTTTCTGATTGGCATAGCAAAGAATGCTGCAGACGAATTTGACGAGAAGGTACGTATTTTATATGTGCTCTGTTGAACAAGGACACTGATCACATGATAGAATCCTCGCTTTGTCTGTTATAACTGGGCGTTCGAAAATGGCGCTACCGAATTTTGGAATGGATGCCATGGTATGTAACTCTCCCGGTCATCCCCAATAATGCGTGACATCTATTAATACTACCATAGTTGACAGCTGCTATCCGGATAGTCCGGGGCCAGACGTAACACGGGCAACAAGCGCATGGCTCAGCGTAGCTGCTCTCATTGCCAAGCTGTTCCAAGCAGACTTACTCGAGGAGTGCGGGCCTCGCTGGGCATCTGTCGACTTCGAAAAAGCTTTTGAGACGCACAAGCCCGGAGACATCAACACGATGCCTCTCAGACAGGCGCAAGTACTCTCGGCTGCCAATTATATATCCCTTGCGGGCGAAGCATTCGCAAAGGAGGCCAAGACACCTTCATCAAAGCGACATTACGAACTGAACGCGGCGAAATGGAAACTATGGGCATCGAAGTTTCAGGAGGTCGCTGACAAGATTGGTGAGGATACAGAATGGGGTCTCAAGCAACGAGCTCAGGAGGCTCATGACAAGATGGTCGAGTTGTACCCAGAGGCATTTGAAGCAGAGTAGTTGAATCTAGTTTTCGGCTGGAGTGAACTTGGAAGTAGAAGACAGCGCACGTCGCACATGTGTATGATAGAAACCGACTGGATTTAATATGCGGTGTATTGCTATGTTTATGCCTCGACCTTTTTCTATTGTCCTCTGATTTACCTGAACGCCTTGTAGTAATATCTAAGCCTATCTTCTGGCGACCTCTTCATACGGCATATAATGCGACTTTCCCCTCAAGTCGCCTTCCCCTTCCCCTTATCATCCTTCTTTGGAGGATCAGAGGGCTCCGGGGCCTCGATAAACTTGTACGGAGCACTGTCTCGCAGTCCGCAGTTGGAGCAGGACATCCCGGTATTTTTGATACCTTTCCCCTTGCAGGGGGGCTTGACGCAGATCCATTCGCTTCCAGACATGGTTATATAGGTTCTGTTTTGTTAAGATTTTGAAGTTTGGGGATGTTGGCTAGCTCGTCTATGGTGATTATAAAATGAGGCTGTCGATTTCTGGTGATGACTGTAAGAGACAGGATCGTGTAAAGGCAAATGACTGGATTTATAATTTAGAGTCATGAGATGATTCAGATTCCTTTGGAAGGTCAAGCGAGGTGAATCCGACTCTATTCGGTTGACACCCCTGGACAGGGTGAGCAGCTGCTAGACATGGCAGCGGTTATGAGCTGCTGTTGGCGGTGTACAAGCACAATGAATATCGGTCGCTGTGTATTACTTTCCAATGTTAATCACGGTGTTAGTGGAGAATTAGTAGCAAATCTTTTGGCTGCAACCCATGAAGTGTTCATCAGCCAGACGCATAAGTATCACGAATTACTCGAGAGAATCACATCGCTTGCAGGTCTATCATTTTCATATCCATCTGGCTAGATCAGACGCTAAGTTCCGTCGTCTTGGCCTTCTCAAAGATAGCCTTGTAAGGCTGGATCTTCTTCTGCGCCACACCCTCAGGGCCACAATAACGCTCAACAATATCAACGCTGCGGCCGATGTATAGCTCAGGCTTCATCATGGCATCGATATCACCCCAGATAGGCTTGAAGAACTCAGTGGCCTTGAGTCGCGAGACCAGATCGTTGGCACCTCCCTCGTGCTTGACGACGTAGCCGGCCTGGTGCGACAGAACACGGATCTCCTCGTGGGCTTCCTGTCGGGAGACGCCCTTGGCGCAGAGCTTCATGATGATGCTCTCGGTGATCATCAGAGGAAGTTCCTCCATGACGCGGGCCTCGATGCGCTTGGGGTAGATGACCATGCCGTCGGTGATGTTGTCGAGACTTCCGATGATAGCATCGGCAAGAAGGAACATCTCGGGGATATCAATTCGGCGGACGGCGCTGTCGTCCAATGTGCGCTCCATCCATTGCTCCTTGAATGTGTTGGCGAAAGTAGCCTGCTTTGAAAGCAGCTCGCGAGAGAGACTGGCGACTCTCTCTGAGCGCATAGGGTTTCTCTTGTAAGCCATGGCCGACGAACCAATCTGGTCCTTCTCAAAAGGCTCCTCAGCCTCCTTCCAACCAGCAAGGTGACGAATGTCTCCAGTGATCTTTTGCGCCGTGGCACCGAGACCGCAAATGGCATTGGCCATCATCAGATCGACCTTGCGGGAGTAGGTCTGGGTGGAGACCTCGTAGCATGCGGGGAAACCGGCCTTCTTGCAGAGTAGCTCATTGAGCTGATCACACTTGGAAGCATCGCCGTTGAAGATCTCGAGGAACGAGGCTTGAGTACCTGTGGTTCCTTGGGCACCTCGAAGCAGCAACTTAGCTCGGGCATGCTCAATTTCCTCAAGGTCGAAGACGAGGTCCTGGGCCCATTGAGCTGCTCGCTTGCCGACCGTGATCAATTGTGCGGGCTGCAAGTGGGTGTAGGCCAGGGTAGGTGTGTCCTTCCACTCCATGGCGAGCTTAGACAGGTTGTTGATGACCTTGGCCAGTCTGGGGAGGAGAAGGTCAATGGCCTCACGCATGAGAATCAGCTCAGCGTTGTCAGTGACGTAGCAGCTCGTAGCCTTATCATAAGTCAGTACTGCCTTCACAAATTTTACTGTGGCCATATAAACTCACACCATAGTGAATGATACCAGCAGCAGCGGGAGCCACAGCTCCGAAGGCGTGCACATGAGCCATGACATCATGACGACGCTTCTTCTCCTCCACACGAGCAACCTCAAAGTCCTCATCGGTAACAGTGAGATGCTCCCTCATCTGGTCGAGAGCCTCAGTAGTGATAGTCTCAATACCGAGCTCCTTCTCCGACTCTGCCAGCAGCAGCCAGAGCTTGCGCCACTGGGAGTGACGAGAGCGCTGGCTGAACAGCTGCCCCATCTCCTTGCTGCAGTATCTCGCAGTCAACGAGGTCTGGTAGGTATCGAAGGAAGCCATTTTGGAGTGATTAATGATTTCGGGGTGTTATCCTGAAATGGGCGATACCGGGGGTGGGATGAGGTTGTTACACAGCCCCTCCAAAAGCATCACCCCATGAAAATTTTAATTTTTGGAGGGGCATTCACGTGATTGCGGGGGAAGGGAAAATGCAGACTTTCGGGCATATACGGAACAAGCTCCCGTGGCAGTCATGATCTGCTGGCTAAAAAACTGAACGATCTCTTATGCCATTCACGTAAGTACTTGAATAAGTTATATTATGATTGATATCTGTTAGAAGAAATCTTTCTCAAAGGTGTGGGTAAAAGAAGCACGAGGTTGCTCATGTCCTGCCCTGTAATCAGATAATTTGAGTACATGTAATTTTAATTTATAACAACATTGCTACCAGAGAAAAGTGACATTTGTTACTATATAGCTTCTGGGCATTTTAGAGCAATCTCTACGAAATCCTGTTATGTTAATCGACTTCATTGGAAACTATTTAGTCCTTGAGCATTATGTCTCCACGTATGTTGTATTTCCAGACCTGAATCAACGTTGAACGCTGTTATAGAAACATGCCTTTTGATCCAATCAAATCTACTCGATTTCTACAGCTTCCATACGTAATACGTTTTTTACTATTGCAGCAATGCTACCGTTACATAAATCACTACTTCATGTAACGTGAATATGTACGTACTCCTTGCAATGACGACTTTTTGCTTGCAACTGCCGTCCGCATTTACGAGTTTCCGGACCCTGTACGAGCTGACACCCATTCCCTCCAAAACGTCATCTTCATCAACGTCACCATGGCACTCGGTACGTGTCAGATTGACCAATAAATTTGAGATTAAAAACAAATCTAGCCATTGATTAATAACTCAAGTGACCTGCCAAAGTTACTGAACTTTAACCACTATACACGTAAAGAAGTTCTATCTTGATCAAATGGAGGCTTTGAAGGGCCAGACTGCTCTTATTGTAAGCCCTTTCCCCTCTCATGCTTCTGCATTCGCTGATGATATGAACAGACTGGAGGCTCCATGGGCATTCACGAAGCCATCGCCATCGCTTTGGCCGAGCATGGTGTCAATCTTGCTCTTCTGTCACGAAGCAAAGTCAGTCATTAAGGCAGCCTCAACACCGGTACCTGGCCATGAGCTAACGGGGCTTGTTGATTCAGGACAAGCTTGAGACAGTACGAGAGAAGATCAATTCGAAATTCCCGAATGTCAAAGTTGGCGTATATCCAGTGCATGTCGAGCAGCGACGAGCAGGGAGGAATGCTGTCAGGTTGGCAATATCCGACATCGGTCACATTGACATACTCATCAATAATGTCAGTAGGTCCTGTTTTGCAAAGGGTTGAGTACTAACTGAATGTCAGGCTGGCCTCGCCCTTGGAGCCCCCGCCCGATTCTGGGAAATCCCTATCGACGAGGTTGCCCAAATGTCCAACACCAACATGAACGGCGTCATGTTCACCACCCACGCTGTGATGAGCCACTCCATGTGGAAAAGGAAGAAAGGGACTATCATCAACATCTCTCCTGTCACAGGACTCGAATGCCCGCCCTTCAACGGCGAAGCAGTCTACCACGCCTCAAAAGCCTTCATAGAAGGATTCAGCGATAGTCTTCGCATGGAAACAGTTAGTTCCGACATCAAAGTTTTGGTGCTGCGTCCAGCTGTTGCCGAAACACATTTTCATCTTCAGAGAGTTCAGTACGACCAGGCTGCTATGGATGAGTTTATCCAGGGTTATGAGCCGCTGGTTGCCGATGACCTTGCCCAGTCGGTCTTGTACATGTTGAGCTTACCCCCGAGAATTTCCATCAAGGCTATGGATTGTGTTCCTCCAGCACAGACGGCTTTGACTAATTTTGACCGTGAATGGAACTCTCATCAGTAGTAAGTCATGATGTTTATGGGGTTTAAGATTGATCCATTCATGATAAATCGCGTCACAGGCCATGGAATGTGTCCGGCAAGGAAAGCCTTTGGAATTTTCACGGCTCAAGATAAGAAGAATTAGTTGTTTAAGCTAAGATATTTCTTGATTAACTACTAAGTTAATGGATTCAAGTGACGAAGACCCTAGTTACAAATGTCATCGCTGGTAACCTGAGCCTGCCTGTACTGCTGCTTTCGCTTCGCAAGACAGCTCTTATACGCGACCCTGTCTTCCTCAGGTTCGTTCACTTACACACAGGACATTTTCCCTTGTCCTTAGCGCTCTGTCGCTTTAACATGTGTTGATCCCGGTCCTTGGCTTTACACTCAGCACAAACAGAAGTGACCTTTGTCTGGCTTTAGATCTTTCGTGCATTTGACGCATTTCCTTTCCCTTTTCAGTGCCTCAGCCCTGGCCTGGGTGCGAGCTCTATTCCTCCCAGTACACTCAACGCACCGGAGCTTTCCCTCCTCGGCTCGTCTCGAACAGTCATTGCATTTCTTTCCCCCTGTGCTCGACCCTTGAGTCCCCGAGTTCGTTGAAGGCTCGCCGGCCGTTGGCTCGGTGGGATTGAGAAGATTGTTGATTGCGGTACCGGTGACGATTGTGACTTGAATCAGCAGTGAATAGATATCGTGCGATTCACCTAATACCAGTAGAGCGGCTTTTAGGTGAAAGCAGTGGCTTAGTCTTGTTACACGATGCCGTTACTAGACGCATTTCCTGCGGAAGCATGTGTATAATGCTGCCTATCAAAGGCCCAATCTACACATCCGGGAGTTGAAGTATGGAGGCCCTAAAACTGCCGGCACTACATTCAGGCTATTGGCTTTCGTGAAGAGATGACCTTGAACCCAATGGTGTATCTTTAGAACTCAGCAGGTCTTTAACATTCATTGCCGATCGACGGTAAGGAGGCTTTTGTTCGCTAAGAAGAATTGGCCAGTCCAGGTGAAGTAGACACAACGCGGCTTTATGCGAATTTGCGAGAAATATTTCAGCGCTGACAGCTTGTTAAGTGAACAGAGGAAATCGTCTCTTTCATCACTGTATTACTGTTAGTATCAAAATAAGACCCCATTGAAAACCGTCGATTCAACGATTTGATGACCCTGGCTGACAACTGTTGTGTACGATAGAATCAAGTTAACTATTTCTCAAGCGTTCTGCGCCAAAGTATCAGAGCCGGCCTTGAGACTGTTCGTTCAATCAAGCATGATGTGATTTCGTAAACGCGGGTTCGTCACCTTATTTGGTCATGATGACGAACTATTGCTTGCTTGGCTGGGTCTGATGATAAGCGAGAGTAAACGATGTTCGACTCTCAGGATAACGTGGCGTTGTTCCTATCTCACTAGAGCCTACTGATGATGCAACATAATGACACTAATCCTGGAAAACCTCGTCCTTAGCAAAGATAGCCTCTGCTTGGGTGCAATCTCCAGCCCCGCGCCATGCCAAGACTCCCATGCTAAGTGGCATGTTGCCTAAGAGACAAAAAGGGGGCGATTTCACGATTGGGTAACGGCGGCAAAGGACAAAAGGATGCCTGCCCAAGACCGAAGTGCTAAGCCCACCTGCTTAAGACAGATAAGCTTTACCCCGGACACTACATTGGCATTCTTGGCAGCCCTTATCATTGCTTGCTTCCCCGACTCACGACAAGCGACGTCGACTGGGCTGGAGGAATGCTGGGTATTGCGGCCTTCCTTTCCTGTCGCTTGGCGGTCATATCACGAGATAGCATGGCATTGGCACTGCAGTGGCACTCGGTTGGATTGGAGGCGGAGATCTTGGCATAGCAAAGTGCTTGGTTTGGGGCATGCTTGGCACAAGCATTAAGTGGCTCCGGTTCGCCAAGCTTAGATGTAATTGGTCCTCTGCTAATATGTTGGCTGTATGCTAGGACGAGCAAGCATCTGCATAGTCTGGGGTTGCAGGCGAGGTTCTGATGCCTCTTCTACTTCGTCTTCAAGGGTATATATTGAGGGGATCTGCTCCACCTCCGCATGTCCCTTCTGGTGGATAGATCTTCAGACTTGACCCCGACTCTCATTCTTCTCTACGTACTCTTCTCCTACATACCTTCACTTTACCTCGGCTGCTTTGATTTCCACCGTACGTCCCCATCACCACGATGGCGGTAACAGAGAGGAGCACAGGCCAGAAGCCTGGCATGGCCAAGAGGATCTTCCTCATGCTGGCGCCAGACTCGAAAAAGGACGACGAAGGCCGCGATAACTTCAACTCGCGATCGCAGTTTGTCCTGTGCGCCATGGGGGGTGCCGTGGGACTGGGGAACCTTCTTCGATTCCCGTCTGTTGTGTTCAACAACTACGGCCTGCAGTTCTTCATCCCCTATGTCGTCGCCCTCTTCCTCATCGGTATTCCCATCCTGATTCTCGAAATCACACTCGGACAAGCCTACCGCGGCGGCTGTGTTATTGCATGGAACAATGTCAACCACCGCGCCAAGGGTGTTGGTCTGGCTATGGTCTTCAACGGTTTCACCGTCGTTGGTTACTACGTGCCCATTCTTGCCTGGGCCATGACATACTTCCGCATGTCATTCCAGAGCCCTCTCCCCTGGGATGGCCTAGATACTACCGATTTCTTCTTGAACAATGTTGTTCGCAATAAGGATGCCACTGGAGGCGAGGACGGAGGCCTCAAGTCTTACCCTGGCCGGGGCATTGTTGGTGAGACCTTCGGTTGGTGTATGATGATTTGGTTCATCGTCTGGATATGTACCTTCAAGGGTGTTGGCCTTACTGGACGAGTCATCTATTTCACCATGGCCTTGCCACTTATCATGATTGGTATTCTAGCCATCCGATCTCTGTCACTCCCAAATGCCTCCGATGGCTTTGCCCTCTACGTCGGCACGTGGCGAAGCGAGTCTATCCAGGGCTCTCAAGTCTGGCAAGATGCCTTCGGGCAAATGTTCTTCTCTATCGGTGTTGGATTCGGCTACTTCACGTCCTACGCCTCATACAACAACAAGTTTGCCAACGCCGTTCAGGATGCCTTCATCATCGCGCTGAGCAACTCTGCCATCGAGATCACCTCCGCCTTGGCTGTCATGGGCGTCGTTGGGTTCCTGGGCATCCACCCCGGTGACGTCCCTCCCCTGTCCACCTTCAGCTCCGGCTTCTTCTACTATCCTGAGGCCCTTGCCAACATGCCTGGATCCAACTTCTTCTCTGCCCTGTTCTTCGTCACCCTGGCTCTTCTCGGTCTAACCTGCGTCTTCGCCTTGGCCGAGGTTCTGGTCACCCTCCTCTGCGACACTGACCTTGGCCAGCGCTTGCCTCGCTGGGTGATCTCAACATCCGTCGTCATTTTGGGTGCGTTGACCTGTCTCATCTACAGCAGTGAGTTCGGATTTAGTGTCCTTGATGCCGTTGACATGTTTGTCAACGACATCGCTCTCTTCATCACTGTCTGGTCTGAGACATACATGGCTTGCACCCTATATCGCTGGAGAGACCCAGTTGGTCAGATTGGCGCTCTTAGTTATTTCATCTACAACGGATGTTATGTACTCGCCCTCTTCCTTGGCACCCTCCTTGGCCACCTTGTGAGCCCAGGTGCTGGTGCCGGCGCGGGCTTTGGTGTCTTCATTGCTGGTACTCTGATCTCCGCCTTCATTGGCAAGACTCCTTCCATCCCAGCTCCTAGGTTCTGGGGCGATAATGCCATGCTCAGCCGATTCTGGTATGCGGCCTTCTATTCTGGCAACCAGCTCCGCAAAGACCTCAACTGTGCTATTAGCAACGGCGGCAAGAACTGGAAGATCCATTGGGTCTGGCCCATCTGTCTCAAGTATATCACTGGCCCCGCTGTTGCACTGGTGTTCTCCTTTGCCTACCCCAAATTCCTCAACAAGCACCGAAATGACCCCCCTTTCATCTACAGCTTTGTCCTTATGCACGTTGTTGTCATCCTAATCGTCGGCGCATTTGTCGTACCGCGCTTCCTCAACATTCTGATTCCTGCACACCGCATCGAGAGAGGCGATGGTAAGTACGATGTGGCACCCCAAATGACTCTTAACAACTCCCCCGCTGTCAATAATGGTCTTGAGGGAGGCCATGAAAGTCGTCACATTGATGCTGAGCACAGCCACAGCCACAGTGGTGATCGAAGCAGCATTGAAGCTGACGGTAGAAAGGGTGTACCAAGGGCTGAGCCGGGTGTTATGGAGTTAAAGCAGTAACGAACCTGGCACGAAGTTGTTGGAAGTTTCTCTGGACAAAATATGTAACTACATGTGTTGGCTAAACCAAATCTCGCCAGTTTTGTACACCTTGAAGTAGCTGTTGGATATTTACCTCTGTTTGCTTTCAAATATCTGCTATGACAGTGCGTGATCCTTGCGTTGCCCAGACTTGACGTCGATAAACGTGGAGCTTCATACAGCTTCTCAATTGTTCTTGATATCCTTCCTCCTGGTAACAAATCCCATTGTGTTAAGAGATCTTGTGGCGAGGACTTCGGGACATTGCGCAGTTTTTCAGCCAACCCCGTCGAGACTTGCGCCATGCAAAGGAACAAGTCAAGGGGCATTGGCTGCAGATCATGTCTACACCGCCACTGCTTGACGTTGTACATGAAAACTTCCAGCAAAGAAACAAAGCTGTGTAGGATTAGAGTGCATGTGGGAGCTTTGCGTGACATCTCCCATCATTTTGTGGTTAAGCTGCGGCAAAGACGCGGTATATAACATGTAAAGAGATAAGCTGTCCAAGAAGCTTCCATTGAAAAGACCTGATGGATTTCTTTGAACCCGCCAAGGGTTATGTCTTTAAGGTTGGACATCGTGTTTAGATTTGGGGGCTGGCTCTCTAGCCTGGTGGTACTGCGAGCCAGCCATGCAAGACCCACGCACCAGAAACACGTAATCTTGTTGTTTCTGGGGACACCATCCATACAGCATACCAAATTTAATATTGCAGTGTGAAACTAACTCTTGGCTACCGCTGTTTGCGGAAATACCATGCTGATCTATTGTCTGATACGTCGCCGAGCTGAATGTGGATGTGCTGTCAAAAGAAGGTGTAGCTTTCTCAGGAGGCTATGGGCCTCTTGATTGAGTATGTTCTAACTTTATGATTCGAGTATATAATTTGGTTCCTCATAGACGACATAGGCCACTAGCGACTTTTCAAGACACTTCGATAGAAGCATGGTTCGTTTATCACAGTGTAGCCATTGCCCAATCCATTGTCCTCTTAACCGCATCATCCTGATCAGAGACTGGCTCATATCCCAAAATCTTCTTCGCCTTCTCTAAAGACCAGTAGCACCCCGTGTCAAGATGATTTATGCTGATCCTATGCAGACTAGGCTGAATAGTTCCCAAAGTGAAGATCCAGTAGACCCATTCAGTCGTCGATGCCATTGCCTGCATTACAGAGAATGGAATGCTCGTTACCTCATTGGATGCCACAGGGTGACCAGCTGCAGCATAGAACTTCCGAGAGAAGTCGAAGAAGCGCTGTGGTTTCCCATCTGAGATAAAGAACGCTTCGCCCCCTGCTGCATCAGAAGTCTCCGGGTTGAGAAGGGTTTTCACTGCAAGGATGTGTGCCTCAGCCGCCTTGTTGACGTAGAGAAATTCAAAGACCTTCGTATCATTGCCAACTTGCATTTTATGCTCTTTTCTTCGGATGCTCGTGACTAATTGAGGGACGAAGTTGGTGTCGTGCTCGCCGTAGATACCGGGTATGCGTATGACTGAAGTACGAAGCTGAGCTGAGTCGGCAGCCAGGACAAGCCTCTCAGCATTGGCCTTTGTCATTCCGTAAGCGTTCGGAGACGTAATATCATCGTGCAGCTGTGCGTTTGCTTCGGTCACAGGCTCTTGCGTGGGCACAACAGCTGAGTTGGATGAAGTGAAGACAAAAGCGTGTGTGTCTAGGGATGCCGCAGAAGCTTCTAGTAAAGCTTTTGTTCCGTCAATATTGGCTTTGATTAGGTTGGCAGTGGTGTCGAGATAAGACGGCGATGCGCTGTGGACAACGGCATGCGGCTTGAAGGCTTGAAACACTGCTTCAACTTGACCTGGGTTCGCCAAATCTACGGCATGAAGTGAGATGCGTGAGTGGTCGGAAATGCCAGCGGGTATCTTTGGATGACGACTGACGATGGCAACGTTTGTCGCTGCGTTGTCTAGAAGTTGTCGGACTATGTGGCCGCCAAGGAACCCGCTTCCGCCCGTTATCAGCACACGCCTTGGAGACTCCATCACTTCTGTAACCGCTTGAGACTTGTGCGAAATGGAACAGATTGGTAGATGAAGTTAGAAAAGTGACTGTGAGGAGAAAGAGAGATGGAGTTGGGTTGTAAACAGCAGAGGAGTAGCATCCCTGGAATGTAAGCAGCGGAGGAGGTGATTCCCAGTTCGCCAGCTCGGACTGCAGCTGACCATTGGCTCGGATTATCACCCGAACATTTCTTATACCATTGCACAATTCCAGATGCTAAGTTATTGAATAGCTCCAGGAAGAATGAACCGAATGCGCTACGGCAATGGATTATGCAAAAGAGCGTCCTTCATCCTCAACTGATTATTCATGAGCATATCGCTGAATCATTGCGGCAAATATTTGGTGTTGCGTGGTGCCGTGAAAGTGTCGACAATCTTTGCCTTTCTTGTCAACTCTACCAGTCATCATTCTTGACACAGTCCACAATCATTCTCATCATCCCCTCAACATCTTCACACTTCAGCGACATCAATCGCAATGGAAAGTGATTCACAAAAGCCTGTATTATTCTTGTAACCAGCCGCGTGCATTTCTCACTGAACTTCCAACTGACTCTCATAGCGATATTGACAATTGCCTCTACTCACGCAGTATGTCAATGCCAACCCAGCCATCATGTTTCTGCTAACCCTGCCAGATGACAAAGTCCTAGAGCACATGTCCCGTCTTATCGACGACTATTTCAAGAAGCATCTAGATCTTTCACCCGACGACGCCGAGCGACTGCACAGAGACTACTACCAGCAGTACGGCCAGGCAATCGAAGGGCTCGTGCGCCACCACCAAATTGACGCTCTCGAGTACAACGCTAAAGTCGATGACGCGGTGCCGCTGGACGACCTGATCAAACCCAACCCGCAGCTACGACAGCTCCTCGAGGACATGGACACCTCAAAGGTCAGGCTTTGGCTTTTGACAAATGCCTATGTGAATCACGGGAAGAGGGTCGTGCGGCTGCTGGGCGTGGACGACTTGTTCGAGGGCCTTACCTACTGCGACTATTCAAAAGTACCGTTTGTGTGCAAGCCGCAAAAAGACATGTTTTGGAAGGCTATGAGGGAAGCTGGGGTTTCGGACGTTTCAAAGTGTTTCTTTGTTGGTAAGATTGACATGATAGGCAAATCAGGCTTTTTGCTTACCTTGCTCAGATGACTCGCATAAGAATTGTGTCGGGGCAAAAGAAGCTGGCTGGACTGCGGTTCACTTCGTGGAGGAGGGGTATCCAGCGCCTGATACGCCGGCAGCTCATTATCAGATTCGTCATCTAGAGGAGTTGCGGTCTATCTTTCCCCAGTTCTTCAGAGCGAGGAATTGAGCTTCTATCCTATAATGATCGAACCAATGGCCAAGAGGTTAAGAATTGCATGACATCTATATCTAGAGCATAGAGAGTGTACTGCAAGGCGAAAATCAGAGAGCCTTGACATCAATGCCAAACTTCTCTCTGGTGATTCTTATCTTGACAAAGCTTCAATCGAAGACTCATGGACTCGCAACATTCTTTGTAGGAAAGAGTTTCAATCTTCCATATCACGAACCGGGCCAGTAACAATTCCAATCCAGGACAGCATATCGACGCGGAAGAAAACCCCACCAACAAATACACGTTCGAGCTGAACTTACAGAACCACGGCCCCAAAGAACTCTATCCACATGTCTTCAACCTTAGCCCACCTTGGCAGGTTGAGGGTATTTACCGGTGAGGTTCTGCGGTCATTCCCCATTGGATGATAGCGAATATTTTAAAGACAAGTGTCGGTATACCTCCAAGATATTTGTCACGTCTCATCCAACTTCTTTTGATCTACTTGAGGTTCCCAAGATTAGTTATTTATCGCAGAAGCAATATACGAGCGCAGGGATCAGTCGGGGAAGGGCTGTGCCGAGGAGCGGGTGGTATTAAGCTTCTCTCTCTGAACTTCATTGGCAGTACCTTTAGAAAGCATGTAACATTGAAGCAAATAGTTCGTGGTTTGATACCTGGCTAGGAACCGATTTAATATTCTGCTTGATTCTGTCAGTTGTCATATCCGTAACCTGTATCGCCAGAGAAACGTGCCGCATCGACAAAAGGAGGTTTTCGGATGAGGACATATACTACATCGACGCATGTAAACAGGCAAGCTTACTTTACAAAGTTGATGTTCTGTGGAGGTCCAATGATGAATTTATAGGTAGATACAGCTGGAACAGTATACGAGTCCCTTAAACACAAGGCAGTCATGAAAGTGGCAGTGAATCGTGGCTTGCGTGCTGCTCACTATGTATTCGAAACCAGTGGTTGATGCCGGTTATCCGAAGGCCAGAAGCAGCGCATTTCAGTGAACCCGAAAGCGGCAGAGCCTCCAGCGGGTAACAGAAACGCGGCATTGCAGCAGAGCGATAGAAGGCGGAAGGTATATAGTCGCCTGCGACGTCGACCAAGACTGTGACGCAGGGTCACTTTACTGCGTTCCATTCGTCCCATTCTAGTGTAAAAGAATCTTGATCATCAAGTCAGAAGCGAGATTGCGGTTATATTGGACGAGTTAAGGTTAGGCTGATGCAGGAGGAGATATATGGTCAAGTGCTATACTCAACGAATCAAAATGGCTTCTACAACGGAATGGACGAGAAGGTTTCTGACTGTATGGGTGAGCCAGATCAGGATGTTCATAAGAAGCGATGTACGCACTTCAGAGAATGTCATCAAAGTCAATTCGTTTGTGGCTGGCCCAGACCAATAATCGACTGTCAGAAGGTTTCAGACATCTTGACCCACGTGGCATAATGTTGGTCAAACTTTAACAGCTTTTCCGACAGATGATTTTGGTATTTGAATGGTCATAAGCTCTCGGCCTCAAAGCCTTGAAGGTTAATATCGCCTGGGGATGAATACCCGGTAACACTAAACAGCTCTAAGCAATGCGTCTTACTAATATGTGCTACACAGCCGCCTGTACAGGAAGCTTTGAGCTTACATTATAAAAGGATAGGCCGGCGTGTTTGTATTACTGGTATACTTTCTCGACTCCGCACGGCGCTGTCTAGACCATTCCCATACGAAGCTTCCGTGGCTTGTCACTGGCCCCTGTTACTAATAAACGAGGACGACGCCAGAGAGCTGTTGACTTTTGTAAGGTGAGTTCGGATAATTCGGCTCAAGGAAGTGACTGCTCAGAGGTGGCATGCCTTTTCGATGCGAGTATGGAATGTGATACCATGGGTGTTTTATCTTGAAGTTGTTTAGAACACCTAAGAGGGTTATTCCTGGAAGTGTTAACGTGGCAATTCGATCTTTGACATATTCGGGACAGGTCCTAGTGTAGAGATCATAACTAGTATATAAGAGTACACAATATCCCACCATCCACATCCCTTCTTCCATCACACTCACCATCTACCACCACAAGCTTCACAGCCTTTACTCAACACCACCAACAAAAACATCATGTCTCCCTCGCGATCCACCCATGTCATAATCCACAACCAAACCGGCTCAGACCTCGTCCTTGGCGACAACGGCCTCGACCACGGCGAGTGGACGCAGAGCCTCTCCCCCCCAACCCTCATCCGCAACGGAGACCGTGGCGTGTTCCAGGCAGAATCAGCAGGCGTGATGACTGGCGACCAGGGCACAGTCAACTACTCCAGCTCTGCTGGCAGATTCACCTTCAACTTCGACAACCCCTTTGTTGGCGACAACGACTACAGCCAGTCGGTGCCGAGTGGCTTTGTTGCGTCGCATGATGGTGGGAGCGGCGACAACGCTGAGGTTACCTGGACAGTTGGTATGTTACTATCGTTGTGTACGAATGATGGACTTTGCTGACATGCGAACAGAAAAGGTCCACTGAGAGGCTGATTCTATCTGCTGGGTATTGCGATGGCCTATAAAGCTCCAGCACCGACCGGTTGTCTGTTTCGATTATGGAGAGATTGGATACTATTTGAACTAGTAGACATCTACCAATTAATACAATATTTTAATTCTGTTTTACCCATCCTCTAGTCAAGTCTACCGGTGCAGACAGGGACAAGAACCCCGGTTGAATTAAAGCCTGACCAATCCTGTGTTCTACTTGCGAAGGACACGGCTTCAGCGATGTATAAGTCGCAAAGTGGAGAGCTGAGTCAAAGTGGGCGGCTGAAAAATAAACGAGGTGGCTATTGAAGAACTATCGACGCAGCCCTCTCCTTATAGTTAGGCCCTCTGTAAGGCCCTGAGTCTTGATTGGGACCCATCTTACAGTATATCCACCGCTGTAGCAGACTATGAGCTGATTCAGTTGTGTCCCGAGCGAATATATAAAGGCTTGTCTTATGTCTCTCTATACCAAATTTCTCATCAAGTGGTCGCTTCTTCATTTTAGCGTTTTGTTTGTTTCACAACTTCTTGTTTCTGACCGAAGCAATGAGAAGCATCAAGGTCCTTCTTGCTGGGAGCTTAGCTTCTGAAGCCCTGGCGCAGGTTCCCCGTCAATTATACGAGCGCGCCGCATGCAACCGCGATAACTTATTCCGCTGCTTCATCGACCAACGCTATCATGAACTAGCGAGCGACTTCTGCGCCGGCCTCGCGCCTTTCACCGCGACAGTCGCCACTGGAACAGCAACTGTGTAAGAGCATAGCCATCTCACAATCTCACCCGTCGAGCTAACCGTCTCCAGGACTACAACTGTGCAAACAGGCGTTACCCTCGATGTTGTTGAAGTCACAGAGACTTCTACAACGACTGTTTTCACGGAGACGATCCCTACGGCTACAACTGTTATGACGCTGGACTCTGGAGCTGTAGCGAAGCGTCAATTGGCCGCTCCGCCAAAGTGTATGACAAACGGCGTGACTTATCCCGCTAATCGGATCACGTCGGCTTGCTCCTGTATCGATGTTCCAGCCTCGACTGTCAGCGTCACAGATGTCGTTAGTACTGAGACAGCCACAGAGGTGAGTCAAGTTCAGCCTTGTCGTCGTCCCACATACTGACTCCTAATGAAAGATCAACACCGTCTTCATAACACCCTCGGGTACTACTACAGTCTGGGAGACCGTTTCCGCCGCTACAGCTGGCGGTATTGCTACAGTCACTGTTTCTCCACCGGGGGTAAACCGCCTGGTCAACGGTGACTTTGAGACTGGCGATTCAAACGGTTGGCTGCTGTCCCCTGAGTCCTGGCAAGGTAAAATGGTCCGCTGGGGCCCTGATCCTGTCGCATGGGCATACCAAGTGGATGGCTCACAGGGCGTCCTCGGCACCCTGCGCCAAACCAAGCTCGTCTACGTCGAGGCAGGCCGCTATGAAGTTGGATTCGTCGCGCCCCCGGCCAAATACCCCATGAACTCGGATTACTGGCACAATGTGTTCGTCTGTGATATCATCAACCCTGTTCAGGAGACCAACATAACTGCCACGTTCAGCGGTGGTAAAGCTATGGCATCAGCAGGAAGAATTATCATCGGAGGAATGACTGCTCAGTTCGATATCCCCGAGCATGCAGCTGGACTTAGTGAGTTCGCCATGCGGTTTGTCTTGCAGCCTCCTGGTGGAGCTATCGACAATGTTTACCTCAAGAAGGTTGAATGAAGGGACATATGTGCTTATCCTATGGCTGTCTAGGCCGAAAGACCAAGATTTTCAAGTAGAAATAAATCCTATATTTCGCTCTTGATCCTTCCATGTTTTGCTAGTGTATTAACTCACTTTTAGCAATTATCGGTTGATGTGAAACTATGACGCCGAAGAACCAGAAATAGGCGACTGACAAAGACACATTAGAACTAATGAACGAAATAACGGGTCAATGAAGTAAGTTTCTGAAAGTCGGTGGCGAATGATCAGTGAAAACCAACCGTCGGCGTTGTGATTATTCGGTATAATATCTAATCAATTGTCTTGCTAATTGAATGTCTTTAGTCGCCGACTCTCGCAGCGTTAAACACCGAGAAATACCGAGGTGAAGTGGCCAATCACACCTGCAGTGAGACTAACTTCCTGCAAGATGCCGAGACATCTCGACATCTGCTAATCCCCACAGCTTATCTCCGGACCCTCAACCAAGCGAAAATCCAAGTCGTCATTACAAATCTCCTCTGTTTTTTAAAGTGCCGTGGAGCCGCAAATTGTAATAAATACGTCAGTATCCCAGTCTAGCATTAAAAAAATATAACCCCCGTAATCTTGAGATAACAGGCATTGGCATCGACATCATTCGACATCATCAGCAACTCCTGTTTTTCACACGGCACACTCAGCGCTACAATGAACGGCAAAGCTCGCAGTGAGGATGTCGATAATCACCGACGAGCATCTTCGGGTTTTGACAGTTCCCGGGATGTTGAAAAGAACGCGCCCCCGTTGGTCGATGATAATCATCACTTGAAATCTCCAGGGGATCTAGGCAACGACCAAAGTGCTGCGAATCTTAGCGATCAAACTACAGAAACTGGCAATACAGATGAACCAGCCACAGACACATTCGAGGTTTCGTGGGATGGCGATAAAGATCCCTTGTGTCCGAGGAGTATGTCCAGAGTGCGAAAATGGTTCATTGTTTCTGTCGCCTGCATGGGCAGTCTCTGCGTGTAAGTCTTGTCCTCCGCTCCGGCGAAAAATGCTGATGGTGTCTAGTACGTGTGCCAGTTCAATCTACACAGCTACTTACGCGCAAATGAACGCCGAGTTCAACTGCTCGCAAATCGTCGCAACACTCGGTCTCTCGACTTTCGTCTTGGGAATTGCTCTAGGACCCGTGCTAACCAGTCCTCTGAGCGAATACTACGGCCGCCGCCCTATTTACCTCGTCTCGTGGGCCATGTTCATCATCTGGACCATCCCCTCAGCCGTGGCCCAGAACATCGAGACCATGATCATCGCACGTTTCTTCGCCGGTTTTGCGGGCAGCAGTTTCTTGAGTGTCGCGGGTGGAACAGCAGGAGATGTCTTCGAGCGCCACGAGATCCAGAAGCCCATGAGTTTGGTATCCTTGGCGCCCTTCATTGGACCGACTCTCGGACCCCTCATGGGAGGCTTTATCAACTATAACACGAATTGGCGATGGACGTATTACGTGATGATCATCTGGTCCGCATTTATCATGGTCGCGATTGTCTTCTTTGCGCCTGAAACGTTTCATCCTATTTTGTTGCGCGAGAAGGCGAAAAAGCTCCGTAAAGAGACCGGAAACGGTGCGTACCACGCACCGATGGAGCATACAAAGAAGCCCATTCTTGAAACGCTCAAGATTTCCATTCTCCGACCTTTTCAACTCCTCTTCCTCGAGCCCATGTGTCTCTGCTTGGATCTCTACTCGGCCCTCCTCCTCGGCATCCTCTACCTATTTTTCGGCGCTTTCCCTCTTGTCTTCCGCACCAATCACGATATGAATCTTTGGCAGGTCGGCATGACCTTCTTGGGCATTCTGGTCGGTACCATGACTGCAACAGCGACCACTCCCATCTGGGCTAAACTTAGAGCCGGGTGGTTGGCCAAGCAGGAGAAGGAGACTGGTAAGGCTATCAGCGAGCCAGAGTATAGACTACCTCCTACTATTCTTGGAGCTGTTCTTACTCCCATTGGTTTGTTCTGGTTCGCTTGGACGACGTATGCCAGTGTTCATTGGATTGTGCCTATCATTGGTTCTGCAGTTTTTGGTTGCGGGTAAGTCATTGCAATGTCTCGATTCCTCCCGTCCTGAAAAGTGCACTAACATTGTCTCCCAGCATGCTGCTCACTTTCACTGGTATCTTCACCTTTCTGGTCGACGCGTACCCCCAATATGCGGCATCTGCAATGGCAGCCAACAGTTTTGCCCGATGTTCTTTTGCTGGTATGTCTAAACTTCTTCGGCTAGAGCAACACAGCTTCTAACAATCTTTCTAAAGCGGCGTTCCCTTTGTTTGGCATCCAGATGTATGAGAAGCTTGGTTATCAGTGGGCGTCTAGTCTTCTTGCTTTCTTGACAGTTGCTATGGCGCCGTTCCCTTGGCTGTTCTTCAAGTACGGAAAGCAGTTGAGAGCCAAGAGCAGATTCGCTTCGAATACTTAAATGCCAAGAGGTTTGATGGGAGATATACAATTGAGATGAACAGAACGAATTGGGCTGCATTGCGTTTACTCGGAACCATATCATAGCTTGCATGGGTGAGGGAATTGCTATAGAATAATTGTTTAGACAATAGAGGATAAAGATGTACTTCTATACCCGTTTTCGAACGCCTTCTAGCTTCGGAAAGCCACTTAGGGTTTGTTTGTATGCAACACTAAGCCTGTGTCTGGGGGTTGAATGTATCTGCACTTGGTGGTATAGCACCAAAATTGGCAGGAAGCAGTGGGCATAAGCCATAGTGCAACAGTGAATCGACATCAATAGTATCTTCAGCCCAAAAAGAGTCAAAGGCAACCCGGTCACCTAGCGATGAGAACATCTCATCTGCTTGCTGCTCTTCCAATCCCGGTCTTTCAGTATTGGCGGATTGCGTATTAAATAGATCATGTTGGTTGAATCCATTGACAGGATCGTCTGGATACTGGGAAACTACCCTGCTCGACCCTGACGAAGGTCCCAGGGTTGAATGCTCATTGTCACGGCTATCATTCGCGATACGAGATGTCACATCGACAATCGACCCAGGCGATAGAGCAGACCCCTGGCCTGTGAGACTTCTCATCAGTCTTACAAAGAACTTCATGATCCATAATCCCACAGGCCAAGATTTTGCTAGTTCACTTAGGGCAAGGATGCATTGCCGTGATTTGTTACCTGCTAGCTGTCGACGAACAGGATCTTTACGGCAGATGACTAGTGTGTGAATCGAGAGGGCGCCAAAGACAGCCGGCACACTTTAAATGATTATGATCAGCAAAAGGTCTCCAGACATTAGGTAGACTTACATGTGCATCTGACTGAATCTTATTGCTCCGGCCGCTAGCAGATCTTCGGCCATGCGAGTGATAGAATCAGCTGCCCTACGAGACAAGGCATCCTCTTCAGCTTCGGACGGCGAGAGATCTCCGATTGCCTTTGGCCTGAACAGAAGGATATAATAGTTTCTGTCTTTGGTCAAACAAAGTGGCATCCAGTTTAGATTTGTCGCTTACTGATACGCCATATGTAGTTGGCTAGCCCAAAAAGCCGCACCCGATGTCTCATCAGGTGGTGCCCTCTGCAGACACCTTGGGAGCTGCGACTCCCACTCTTCGAGTCTGTCTTTAAGATGAGCTGCATTATACCGGTCCGACATTGGCCTACGAGGACTGTATTCCCCAATCACGATGTCCCCAACTAGTCATGTAAGTCAAATGTTAGAGGTAGCTGTCGGAGTGGGCTTACGTATTACTGCAGCCTTCGTCATTTCGATTGCATACGCCGTGTGGTATTCCTTTTGAGGAGGTATCAAAGAATCGCCATGATCGTCGTCAAAATGGAAGTCGGCTTCGGTAAGAGGTTCAATATCGCAGTCCTCATCTCGGATTCTGCATGGTCGGCCAAGACAGGCGGCAGTATGTCGATCGCGAGTCTAACAGAGTCAACTATTCCGTATCACAGATAGAGCCACTTGAACTTACATAAATAGACCACCAGATGCGTTTCCGCAAGGCTATCTTTTTCGGACACCACCTAGAGGCAGCTGTGCTAAAGCGAAGTCAGAATCAACTCGGGGCAGGGGAATAGTTCACATACGATCGATGCATTCCCAGAGATTGGGCATAGGTAGTTGCACATCCCAACCAAAACCAAGAATCCTTCTGATCCTCAGGTCCATTCCACCAAAAGCCAAGAAGAAGGAGTGCAGCAGCGATGGCGTCGCGGTCGCTTTCATGATCAACATCATATAGCGCCTTCGCACGGAGGTAGTGGAACTTGCGTGCGGCGTTACGGTCGCTAAACCCAGCTGCCTGAATGAGACTGTCGTCGCAGAGGATGAATGTCGCGAGATACATGGCATGCAGGAGCATTGGTGAAGCTTTTCCCAGCCTGTACAATTCTGAGAAGTTCTGTCTGTTAATGACAGGATAAGGCGGGTGCAAGAGGTCGAAGAAAGTATAGATGAGACGATCTGATATCTCTTTCGACGGCATGACCAGAGCATTCTGCACGCTGAGGGGCTCGACTTGAGGACGTGTGGGAATAACTGTTCGATCCACTATCGATGCTGGTATGGGATAATGTACCTTGACAGGTTCGCTGACTCCTCCTCCTGGGCTACATATCATTTCGACGATATATGATAAACTGCTTGAATCCCCCAAATGGAATGATTTGTCTGCAACTTTAGGCAACCTGGATTGGGTTCGTAGAGACTCAGATTCAGTAGTCGTAGCCTGCATAACATGCGATCCCGTTATTGCGCGATGTTCCGAGTACTGTATATTCTCATTGCTCTGCGGAGTAAGGTTCGCGATATCATCGGTATTTGGTGCATCATTCCGGTCAGGAGCCGGGCTTCGAGCCGGCTGCACGCGTCTGGAAACGCGTGGGCGAGGCTGAGCGTTGCTTCGTCTCGCATATCTACAATCCATGAGTCTCATTCCTTTGTCATACTAGACACATTTCCATACTTTCCACGTTTCGACTCAATCAACTCGCAAGGAACACCGCGCGTGCGACAATGCCAACATGGCTGTCCGTCTGCCGCGTCACATTTCACTCGTCGAGCGTGACACGCTTTGCACGCTACCCGAGCTACACGGGCACGACTGGGCGTTTCGCTCGACGGCCTAGAATGTCTTCCATGATTTGTTGGTTCAGTCATCAAGGTGAGATTCGACGGTGTTGTTTTCTCAGCGACTTGTCGGTAAGAGGTTAAGTCGGCGTCTCGGTGACTTGGCGCGAGATGAGAAACATGACGGGACTAAGCAGGTTACGTAATAAGCGGCGATCGCTCATTACAGCTCCACGTTGCCAACCAGCTTCATCTTATCTTGTCTGCTTTTGATCGAAAGAATAAGTAATTAGCCCCATTTTCTATTTGCATGGGAAATCAGAATTATGGGAGCGGAGCTTGAAGTATTTATATTAAAAAGGTTAGTGGTTTAACATGCAAGGTAAGCTTCAATGCATGGAGCAGCACGGCAGAATAGAAGTTAAGACAAAAACACATAAATCACTATTGATAGATAATGTACCTATTCTACTTGTCTTCTTTCAAAAGATCACCAGTGTCAGTCGGTGTAAGGAGGTCGAACGCTTAAATCTGTGACTTTGGGTCTTTAGGGTAGTGTCTTAGCCTCACGATCCAGAAGTCCAAGCAACATACGGACTGATAATCTTTAGAGTTGCTACTTTACTAAGTGTATACTGGTATGATTATTTGTAGAGGCTAAATCTACTCTTAAGACATTAATTAAAGTATTATCAAGGTATTATCCTAGCATGTTGTTGTACGTCCGAGTGATCATATTTATGCTGAAAGCTTGTGGAAAACCTAGCTACTCTATTTGGAAGATAAAGAAATTTATTTTCGTCGAGTCCTAGCCTGATCGAAATTTTCCTTAATTTCTCCTACCACTAGATGCCTATCGAAACAAGTCTGACAGTCTCTTGCATTGCTTCTACAACTAGATATATTTACCATACCCCAGACAAATCTCAGAGGATCGATCTATTGTTTTGTAATATATTGATTGAAGGTGTAAAAGCAAACTAGAGGTCCAGTATACTTTCGACTCTTCTATGGAATACAAAACCACTCATCTTGGCCAGTCTTCCAAAATGGGGTACCTTTGTGAAGGAAGGATGCATTAATGTATGCACAAGTCCTACACTACTAGCAGAAGAGCGTGAAGTTGACTTGCAGTAAACAAGACCGTGAACGAAAAGCAGTAAGCCGTTAGTGCATCAGGACTTGATCAACAACCAACCTCGTCAATCGAATATTGCGTTTTCAATCTGCGCCCATATCCAATGCACAAATACAGGGCCATCATCAATGATGATAGCACAGCTCTCAAACCTCCGTGAATTACCTGACGCGAGATCTGCAGTTTGTCCATCTATTCAGCCATGTAACCCCTGTGGCTATGCAGATCGCCGTCAGCTTACGCCAATTAGCTGTCGATGCATAAGCTTTGTCCTAGCGTTGCCGGGAAACAAAGCAACATCAAGCGTCATGGTCGGTTTTACGACGGAAAGTGAGTAATGACTTCGTCACCAGATCGTGAATCACGTTATTATTGCTTTTTTGAAACACGTCATGTACTGTTAACAGAAGGTATTCCCCCTAACCCTTTGTTTGTCAGTCAGGGAGCGAGAGTCGTAAACGTCATCAAGACGCACGTATTGCAACGCTCCAATTGAACCACTTTGACATAAGATCAGTAAGGATTTTTGGCTACTTAAATCGGAGAAACCCAGATCATCAACGAGAAACAGACTCAGCGAAACATCTTCCAGCATACAAGCAAGAATTCTTGACAACTATCAACATGACTGGTACTGAGAACACCAACCCTGGCAACTTTGCCAACCGGTATGTTTTCCACCACCAACAAGAACCAGCTGGTTAACTGTCATAGTCCCAAGGAGGAGGTTAAGGAGATTGCTTCCAAGGGCGGAAAGGCCAGTCACTCTGGCGGTTTTGCCAGCATGGACTCTGATAAGCAGGTTTGTCCACCTTACCACCCGGGCTCTTTTACTCAACTGACATTTCCTTAGAGAGAGATTGCTTCTGAAGGTGGCAAGGCCTCTTCTGGCTCTTTCGAGCCCGGTAGCGAGAAGGCTAAGGAAGCTGGTCGCAAAGGTGGACTTTCGTCCTAAATGTATTTTACGAGACATGATGGTTAGACGACAGGGCTCCGTATCAACTGCTTCTAGTGTATGAATTGACATGATAAATGGGGTTACAACATGTACATTGTGATGAAATGAAACATCTCTTATCAAACTTCCCCGCCGTTTGTCACGCCGTGTGAAGATGATTGCAAAAACATCACCCGGCAGATTTGAGTTTCATGATCTAAAGTGTGTGCATTAGATCCTGTGCAGAATTCGTATTGCACTGTAAAAAATGCGGAGGCTAGTTGTGGTCTTAGACTGTACCAGCCTCAGGTGCCTGCCACCAACCCTCATATAAATACCGTGTCATTGCGCAATATTGTCGTCAGCATCACAGTACCAAGCCAGTCTCATTCCTTCAACAAATCCGACAATGACCACCTCGGTACGTAAATGGCGTTTTCGGATGTTTAGCTCCGGCAGCAGATGTGATATTCACCCGGCGCGCAAAAGGAAAGAACAATCAGAGTCAATTGCGGACCCATGACGAGCATTGTGTTACCTGGAAAGCAAACAACCCGACGATTGGGAAAGACCGTGCGAAGGATCTCGGATTATAACACTGCCCTTCTCCGACTTCTAAATTTCCAAAATATTCAGCTTAGAAGTTACACACTGCATTCTCACCTCTGCATCCGACGCTGCAATCTATTCCAAGATGTCACGAAACCTCTGCATCACAGCCGTCGACGGCAACACGGGCTTTCTCATCGCCGAGCTAATCCTCACGCAGCGTGACTTCTGCCGCAACATCAAGAGTGTCGTCGGCCTCACTCTGCATCCCGAATCTGAGAAAGCGAAGCAACTCAAAGAACTAGGTGCCACCATCGTCGCCCACAAACCAGGCCGTCTGCGCGTCATGGCCAAGACCCTTGAGGACATGGGCTGCGATACCATCTGCCTCATCCCCCCTACTCACGAGCACAAGTTCGAGATCAGCGAAGAGCTTGTGCATGCTGCCAAGAAGGCAGATGTCCAGAATGTTCTCTTGATGAGCTCTGCGGGATGTGACTATGCTGAGAGAGGCAAGCAGCCTCGCTTGAGGGAGTTTATTGATCTGGAGACGCTTGTCATGGAGGCTAAAGGGGACCCGAATGCTTCAACCGGACATTCGCCTTGCATCATTCGGTAAGATTCATCGTTCTTCGCATGAGGAGCATCTACTGACAGTCCAGTGCTGGATTCTACGCAGAAAACCTCTTGCTATACGCAAAACAAGCTAAGCAGGAGGGCACGCTTCCACTTCCAATCGGCGAATTTCATAAGTTCGCACCTGTAGCACTAGGGGTAAAGAAATCCTGGGCCGTTCATGAATATATGTGCTTACCATCTTGCAGGACGTTGCTCAAGTTGCAGCTCATGTCCTGACTGGCGAAGGCGAGCATGGATTTGACGATCGTCATCGCGGACAGATGATGGTCATTACTGGTAAGCCCAATCCCTTACGCCAGTCTCTTTTACGTGGCTAACAATAGACCCAGGTCCGATGCTCTGCGCTGGTAAAGAACTCGCAGAAGCAGCCAGCGAAGCTCTCGGCACCGAACTCCAGTTCGAGAACATCTCTCAGTAGGTCCCATTAGCACAAACCCCCTAATTTATGTCACTAACCATCTCTCAGTGCCGAAGCCAAACGTGTACTCAAGTCCCAGTCGGAGCTTGACCCGTCCGAGCAGCAATATCTCCTTGAGTACTACAGCCTCGTGAAGGAAGGCAAGACTAACTACATCTCCACCACCGCTTTCCACGATGTTACTGGAGAGCATCCAACGGAGCCAGTGGACTTCTTCAAGATCTATGAGGAAGAGATGAGGCCTAAGAAGAAGGCTAAGCATGAGCACAAATGATGAGCTGTACTCACTTGCTTTGTCGCGATTGTGAGCAGGGGTCAAAAGCTCTAGGCAGTTTGTGTCTTGTTTCACTATGTACAATAACTGTTATTTGTACCTCCGAAAGAGTTCAGTAAGGTCTATAGGACATGATAGCAGTAGTATAAATACTCGAGTCTATTGTAAACTAACGCCTGAATAACCACGCTTACCCCATTCGCTTTTCAACCCAGAATGGTGTACTTTTCCAACAATCTTACATGATGAGAATTGGATTTTCACTGCTCACTATCTCTGTCCACCTCCGTGTACCTTGCATACCCCAGATAGCCCGCAACGCCGTCACCGCAGCAGGAATACTTCCGAAATTCGTCACACTATAAAGGTCCGCGAGTCTTTTTGAGAAAAACACCCTATGCTCTGGTAAAATACTTTCGGCGGCTGCTACAAAGTATGTCCAGACGAGCGCATGAGCACCTCTCGTTCCGCAGTCGAGAGTGAGAACCTTTTGACGCAGTTGCTCGACCAAGTGGATGGATTCATCATCGCTGAGTGAGGACTCGGCACGTCTCCGGTAGATACCGCATGCGTCGAAGATAGCAGACCGAATTGTCTCGATGTTGAAATAATGCTCTGAATCTAGCGGGAGTTCGGGATAGGCCATGAAGTCAAGATATGCTTCTGGGCCGGTGAGGACCTTGAGGCCTTTGGACTCGTTGGCTAGAGGGACCCCGAAAAGTTGGAACCTAAGACTTTCCGTCAGTCAACAGTTCAAGAGCTACCTCGCTCAAATATCTTACATCTTGATCTGCTGCAGGAAAAACTCCTTCAGGCTTGGCGGCAGCAACGTTATCCAATCCGGGTATTGTGTGAGGCAGTTGAGCATCTCCAAGAGATATGTGTAGTTGTCAGCACCTGTGATTGTTTCACCGACCAGAAGCACTAGAATGGTTGCCAGAATGCATGGGTCGAAGAGCTGCTCGGGGCTAAGTTGAAGAGAATCTCGGCGGAGCTTTTTGACGATGGCCTGGTGACCGGCTTCGGCGGCGCGTTGTAGCTTTGGGTCTTTTTGGCCGAGATGGAAAGCTGATACGACGGAGACGGCCTGTGCAAGATTGTCGTCTTGGCAGGCGAGTGGTAAAATGACGTCCCTGTAGCCGTTGGTGGAGGAGTCTAGTACGACCATATGCGAGGCGATGATTTCGGAAACTGGACACGTTAGGATTAAAGACTCTTGGCGGAAAGATGAACCGTACAGTGGCTGAACATCATTCTCGTCTGCGGGCTTGAAACCTCATTGAGCGCTGGACGTAATGTGATTTTGTAGGGGTAGGATATGACAGTGGTGTTCCCTTCCGTGGAAGATTCATCGGAGGAAGGAGAAGTGCTTTCATCAGAGGATGCAGAGTCTGTGTGTTGCAAAGTAACCGGGCTGTCGGGAACACTTCTCCTCTGTTCCTTTCTTGTGCGGTCCTTCCTGACACGCTGTCCAGGCTCAACCCATCGGAAGCTCTTCTCGAGTTGATTAGGACTAAGCTGATCCGAGGAAGGCTGCGAAGCTGTCAAAGGCGCGTTGGCAGGCGAGGGGCCAACAGCCATATGACTGCTAAAGCGGCACCGCAGGCCCTGGCCGGAGCACAATATGCCCTTCTTCTGACACTTGAGACATTGCGGCTCTGTCTTGTCGCACTTGAGACGTCGCTTGCAGCACTCGTAGCATCCTAAACATCCAGTTAATACCGTAAGCTTCCGTGGCGACATAGTCTGAAGGGTTTAGCTACCGTTGTTCCTTTTAGCAAGCGACATCGCCAAGGTTGGACTAGTGTGATGGTATATGACACGAGAACCTCTCTGTCTTTTACTGTTTCTGGGATTTGGGTAGGGCCGAGCGGAGTCTGATTCTCTTATACCTCCCCCCATGTTTCACGTTCCATGGGAAGAGACGAAGCGGTCGTTGGTGGCTTGCTATGCCGGGTATGCAGAATGCGCCGTCGTGATGGGGATTACGCATGGGCTGCTGGATAGAGTTTCACCTGCAACGCAACTGATTGGTGAGCGCTCTGGGCGCCTGGACCTAGATCTAGACGGGCTAACGGCCACACCGAGCAAGGCGATAGCATATATAGAAACTGGACGGGGTAGTGAAAAATGTGACCGATACATTCCGGGCCTGAGGTTAATTACAATCATATGATTCTTGAAGAGTATTCTATTCTATGTAGACCCTGTAGATACCTTTCAATCGCCGATCGATCTTCTTGTCACTCGGAGTACTTGTCCTTCCGCCGCAAGGAGCCTCGAGGAAACAAAAAGACAGACGCGAATACGGCATGCCGCACTATAGCAATCAGACATCGGCTAGAAGCAAAAAAGAAGGAAAATTTGAAGGAATAGAACTAAATCGATAAACTAGCGGCTGTTAGTTCACGTCATACTGATCAATTCCCAGAAGTTGAATGCCACACGTTCATTCGAGCACCGTCGCCCCCGCCAAACGCTAGGCTCAGGACGGCAATTCGAAGCTCGAGAACATATCGCTTCTCCCGAATAACAACACGATATATCCTTGCGATATAGATCTTGTTGTCATGGAATTTGGATTCCAAGACGCGCCGCCGGGGCATAGAGAATCTTCCCTATGTGCCTTTGGGGGAACGAACGGTGGTCCAGACTCCAAGATCTTCTATATACATATGATACAGCCGGTATGAGAACGCCAAGTTCTTTAATTGGTGTACCCGAGACTCTGATAGGACAATACTCTCTATGGTTCGCGATATACATCAAAGCGTATGTGTTCTCACTGCGGGAGTCTCACTGGCCGACAACCATTGAAGACCTGGCTCTGTAGTCATGATTGGGCACGTACCGACACTTCCCAGCCGCATACTACAGCCAAAAGCTTGAACCCAGGCACCTCGAATTATTTCCACAACCCTATGGGGTTTTTTGAGCATTTGAATGAGACTCCAAACCCGTGCAACACCGCAGAGAAGACCGACCGTTGCAACGGTTATCTCTCATATCCACCGAAATGCACAAACCGCCCGCTTTTTTAGCTTCTCGTCCACTGATAGTTCTTCGGGTGATCTGCTACCGAGACCATGAAACTTTTCCACGAGAATTTTTCGTCTGCGCTAACATGATTCGCTCCGGATCTCATTCCCGGTTTTATCTGCAGCGGTGTCGGGACGATCACGTTGATTTTTCTTATCATAGCATGATCAGTTATATGAAGAGCTAAACGAGCCGCTATTTAGAAGACCGTTCCCCTGACTTCCATGCTAGTGACTATACACCATCAAATGAGAAAATGCCTGCAAAAACAACCCAATTCGATGAAGCTAATCTTCAGACCCTGTCGTAAGTTTTTCAAACTTACTACGGAAGTGAGACTGCTAACGAGAATGTAGAAGAACAGGGACTAATCTGCGTCGGGAGGTGACGAGATCAGAGATGCAAGATCTCGAGATCATCGCCTCCGCAGGCGCATCTTTCCGACCGGGAGACATCCCTCCCCCTCCCGACGGCGGCCTCGAGGCGTGGACACAAGTCGCCATGGGCTGGATCGTCATCTTCGCAACGTGGGGCTACGTCAACTCATTCGGAAGTTTCCAAGCCCACTACACCTCGACTTTGCCTCAGTCTGCCTTTCAGATCTCGTGGATCGGCTCTATCCAGGTGTGGTTCACCTTCTTTGGGAGCGCCTTCTCCGGACGCTTGTTGGACGCGGGATTCTGGATTCCCACATTCCTCGTTGGTTCGGTGCTGCAGCTGATAGGCATCTTCACAATGAGTCTCTCGACTTCGTATTGGCACTTGATGATCACCCAGGGCGTCGTCACTGGTATTGGGGGCGGCATCATCTTTGCTCCTTCACTGGCGTTGGTGGCGACGTACTTTGAGAAGCGCAGAGGAATCGCCATTGGCCTTGTCACCACTGGCAACTCTCTCGGTGGTACTGTGTACCCTCTCGTTGTTAGAACGTTGTTGCCAGTGATCGGAATGCCATGGACATCGAGGGTGCTCGGGTTCATCAATTTGGCTGGATTTGCACTTGTGGCTGTGTTTATGAGACCGAGACTTCCTCCGCGGCATGCAGGTCCTATCATTGACTGGACGGCGTTCAAAGACACGCTATATGTGTGTTATGTCAGCGGACTGTTCTTCTTTGTGTGGTCCGTCTACTACACCTTTTACTACGTGAGTCCATGGATATCTCTACTACAGCCCCTGCTAACCCTGCGACAAGCTTGCTTCTTTCGGACAAGAAGAAGTCGGCATGTCCTTTGCGGACTCATCCCTCCTCACCACCATAATAAACGCCGTCGGGCTTCCAACCCGAGTCTTGATCCCCTTCCTTGCCGACAGGATCGGCCCTTTAAACACCATCGCGCCAGCGGGTCTTTGTGTGGCCATAGTCGCATATACATGGCTTGCGGTTCACGACGTGGCTGGCGTTTATGTTTTTTCGGTCTTCTACGGAACTGTATCAGGAGCTTTCCAGAGTCTTATGCCCACGGGAGTTGCCAGCATCACCACGAGACTGGATACCATTGGCACAAGAATGGGCATGTGTTTTAGTCTTATTTCGTTTGCGGGCTTGTCTGGACCGCCTATTGGTGGTCTATTACAGTCTCAGAGCCTTGTTGGGGCACATGTTTGGGCTGCTCTCTCGAGTTCACTAGCAGCCGTGCTTTTGCTGTTGGCAAGAGTATTGAAGGTCGGGTGGACGGTGAAAACTAGGTGTTGAACCTCAAGACTTGCATAGCAACTCTGGAGCCTATATAGCTAAAGATAGTGTTTAATCAAAGTCATAGAACTTCCACCCAGCCTTAAAATCCTTGGACAGCTCATCTTTCATGATCAGTGCCTTGACCATTTCAATAGGCAGTCCACCAGTCCGTAAAATAGCATCGTGATACTCCTTCTGAGAAAGCTTTCCACTGTCCACTACCATCTCTCTCAGTTTCCACAGCTGAAGTGCCCCAAGCATGTATCCAGCTTGGTATAGTGGCGAGTAGGTTCCTTCTACAGATCGTCTGACCTCGCCCTCGGCGGTGCTCCTCTCATGGTGAATCCGCTCTACCAGGAGGTCCACCGCTTCTTGGGCTGTCATCTCACCCAGATGAAACTTGAGAGAGAAGATGATGCGCAGACAGCGATGCATCCGCCACCAGAGCGCACCGATTCTGTTCTCGGGAGAATGGTGAAAGTCATCTCTATCGTAGAACAAGAACTCCCAGTACAACGCCCATCCTTCGACAAAGAAGGGCGTGTCGAAGATTTCCTTTCTGTGAGAGTTGTACCGATCGGCCATGTAGAGCTGCAGTCTATGGCCGGGGAACATCTCATGGAAGGCCGTCGCACGGGCAAAATGCTTGTTGTTTCCGCGCATGACCATGAGCTTTAGGTCGTGCTCCATGGACACCACCGGATAAGAGACCTGGATCGTCGGGCCGCCGAGGAAGAAGGGTGATACCTTTTGGCGCTCTGCGTCGATCATGATCATACGCCATGTTGAGTTGGATAGTGGTGGGACAGTGACGAGATCGCGTTCTGTGACAAAGAGACTGCCCTCAACGACCAGGCTGCGCACATATTCGGTCTGCTTTCCGGGGTCAACGTAGTCATTCTTGACATGCTCCAGGGCCTTCTTCCAGTCTTTGCCATAGCCGAGAGCTTGGGATTGTTTGATCATTTCTTTCTCGCACCATTCGAACTCTTGGTTGCCAATCTTGATCAGCTCTTCAGGGGTATATGGAATCATCTCAGCTTCAAGCTCAACTTCCAGCCCTTCACGTCCGATGGGTTCGCCAATGATGACATCCTGTCCGTTTTTCTGATTCATGCCAGCCAGATTTGTCTGCACAACGTTGAGATAACTGGTCAGCGAAGTGTTTGCCGCCTGCCAAGGCGTCGTGACCCAGAAATCAAAGAGAGGATCGTATGTTGAGTAGAAGGTAAACCATTCGCCCAGATGCTCGAGTAGGTTTGTAAGGGCTTTCGTGGCGAGGTAGCCCGTTGTTTCGGTAACATTGAAACCACCGTCTTGTACCTTGGTCTGGACGCTGGTGATGGACTTGGTGATGTTATTGAGAAGACTGGCGGTTTCTTTCGCCCTCATCGGCTCAATATCCTGGCGCGCCTCGAGGAGATCGACGAGAACATCTTCAAACGGTATCAGAGTTTCATATTTCTTTTTCGAAGCCTCTTGAAGATTCAAATTGTTGAGTTGTCGCGTGTGGTACGTGTTCAACATGATATAGTCTACCTTGCCCTCCTGGTCGAGTCCCTCAAAGTCAATGCCTCCAAGAAGGTCCTGTTCACTCTTGTGATAGCTCTCCAAGGCTTTGTATCGACGAGGTGCAATCTCAATATTGTAGAACTCGTTCAGTTCACCAAGGTCTGCTTGAGTACGAATGACATGATCGGTCATAGACAGATTGAACGATTCTCCAGCAAGAGCCAATGACCCCCATGAGGCACTGAAGTGACTGCCTGCTGCAGCCAATGCCATTGTGGCGGATTGCTTCGGTTGCGGGTAGACGGGTGCAATGTCCAGGTATCTTAGTGGAACCTGATCCAAGCTGGTCATCCTGAGAGACGGGTTGGATATGGAAGCTCGACTTTATACTCTCGCAATTATCGACGGTTTACTACCTCACCATCGGTCTTGCAGCCCGTATCTGTCGGAGACGATATCCGTGATGCAGATCCGTGCGACCTTTATCTTGGGCAGGGTTCCCCGCTCGGAGATATCCAGGCACTTTTGATTCTTCCAGTGATGCAAGGATCACGATATACTCTTTCCGGTAGGTAGATAGTTACATACGTCACTCCTCAAGAGACCATGCTGCTTAAAGTTCCAGCAGTAGCTGTATCCCCGCAAGGGAACGTTGCATGGCATACCCGAGGAGGATAATTCTAACGTATCTTTTATGCCACGATAAGAAGGACTCGTGGACTCTTCAGCCTTTACTCCAGGCAAAGTGCCGAGACATACGAACAGGCCCATAAAATAACCTTTGGCTTGATAACTATAAGTGATGATACTATAACCGATATATGCTTTCTCGGCAGGACTCGACGGCTTTAGGGGGTGTTGCATAATGAAAATGGCATCTGAATTTCAGTCCCGTTGATTTGTCGAGGAAGGATTTAGTAACTCGAATCCTCTAATTATTTTCCTCGTGATCTTCGAATGCCGATTGGTTTAGACGGATCGACTCTTCATTTTCCAGGCAGAAAGTCCTGTCTCACGTCATACGTGAATTCCAGCCTTGAAGGTGGATCCCTATCGCGCTATCAAAGACTCCCTCAACTCGAAGCCGCATCATGAATGTAGATAAACCTGCAATCCAGGGAACAAAACGAATCGCATTCTTTTACATTGATTAAAGTCATGGCTACACAGTCTGGCTTCCCCTCTCAACCCCGAGAGATCAGAGATGTGTGATCTACGACTACGCCCTAGAAGACCTTCCAATTTAGCAACCCACTCGAGAAGCTTATGAAAGAGTGGCCGGATATGTCTTTAGCAGTCGAGCTCAACCTTTTCGAATACTATGATCAAGATGCTGGTGACTGGCACTGACTGGATCCAGGGGTGGCATGAATGGTCGGAGGAAAATGACATCTTGTTCGATACTAACAATTTCGAATGGGAGGATCATGTCAATGTGAACTTTTGGGGCTATGGTATTGATGCGGACGCCTGGTTGCATGAAGATTTCGTATACCTGAACCACGAACAAAAGGACTTCGAGCTTGACTATGGCGCTTGTGAGGTGCGCCCCATGTATGTCAACACAGGGCCATTGCATGGCGGTGATACAAGGTTTGCGTGACGCCTGTTGGGTATTCAGATAAGGATACAGCTTTCCAATTCGTATAAGCAGACTAGAAACATGACGCTGCCTTACGCGTACTAACAAAGCATCTCCTGTGACAATGCCTCATTGCATTCCATTTGTTTATTCGAGGTCATACTCGGCGATGAGCTTCTCAGCCGCTGTCATACCAGTCACATAAGCCACGGATTGGGTATGGCAACTAGCCAGGACAGGAACAACACCCATATCAGCGATGCGCAGGTTCTCAAACCCAGTCACCCTGAAATCGTTATCAACCACAGCATCGGAATCTCCCTTCCTACCCATCTTTGTCGTGCCAGTCATATGCCAGCTTGAAGAGATAGTCGATCGCCAGTGAGAGAGCAGCTCCTCGTCTGAGTCGCCCTTGGGACCGACCATCATGTCGACGTTGTCCTTTGCGTAGCCCTCATGTTTGACGAGACGAAAGGCGTCTCGGAGCGATTCAATCGCAACGCGGCGATCGAAAGGGGAGGCGAGGAACTTGGGGTCGAACTTGAGGGGAACGCTGGGGTCCGCCGATTGTAGTGTGACTTCTCCTTGACTCTGCGCGTTGTAGTAGAATACAAGAATGCAGGAATAGTTAAGGTTGCAGTCGGGAAACTGGGGAATGAACCAGTGGATGGGAAAGTGAGTCAGAATCTCATAATGCGGCACCGTCTCCTTCATCAATAAAGTCTGCTGCTCGGCGGGAAGAGCCTTGAACTCCTCAGACTGGACGAGTTTATCAAGCTTGAACCAACCGATGCCCAACTCGCAGGCAAACTTCGTCCAAGGGCCTGTACCGTCACGACGCCATTGCTCAAGAGCCTCGTCCATGACCTTTTGGTCTCCGTAGAAGGGTGCGCGTGCTGTGTCGCCCTCTTTGCGGATGTAGACCAGTGGAGTGAACATGTGGTCACGGAGACCTTGGCCGACGCGTGGTACGTCCTTGACAACGGGAAGACCGAACTCCTCGAGCTGGTCCTTGGGGCCTATGCCAGAGTGCATGAGGATATTGGGCGTGTTGAGAGCTCCTGCTGAGAGGATGACTTCCTTCGAGGCAAGATCTGTGTTCATGTCAGCGTAAGTGTCCTCAAAGAACAAACATCATCAACTGTAGTTTCAAGTCGAGTAGGATAGGAGACCACTCACATTTCTCGCCATTGACCTCCACACCAACAGCCTTGTTACCCTTCAGCACAACCTTTTGCACAGGGGAATCTGTCAAGATGGTCAGATTCTCCGGCTTTGGTGTCAACAAATCATTAGCTGTGGAACGACGTCCTCTGCAGCTCGAATTGATCAAAACAGACATGCCAAGCGGGTTTCCAGAGTTGTGATCAGGGTTGAGGGGAAACCCAGCGTCTTCAAAGAGGTCAAGCACGGGTGGAAGGTCCTTCTCCCACTCGCTGGCGTAACCGACATGAAGCTTTCCAGAGGAGCCGTGGTCCTCAGCTTTGGGAGCGGCATACTTCGCATCAATGCCCTGGGGAAGAGAACCATGGAACGTCTCTAGGTTCTTGTATCGTTTCTGGATTTTCTCCCAACCGTATGTTTCATCGCCGACGATACGCGCCCACTCCTCATAGTCATCTCGAGCCCCGATACTGAACACACCAAAGTTGATGGCACTAGAGCCACCAAGTCCCTTACCCCGCGAATAATCCAGCTCGCGATTATCAGCAAAGTCCTGGGGCACAGTCTTGTAGCCCCAGTTCATGTCTTTATTGAGGAAAGTGGTCCATCGCTGGCCATCAACTCTCAGATTGCGGTCCTCGTTTGTGCCTCCAGCCTCAAGAAGAAGGACGCTGGGTTTCTTGGCGGCGCTTGCGAGACTGGCAGCGACGGCACTACCAGCTGGGCCACCTTTGAAGACTTAGTACAGTATTTGATTACAGATCGGTGGTCAATGGCGACAGCTTAGGGGCTGTGGCAGGTAATAAATAAACAAGACTCAAATCATTGATCTGGGCGCTATTCACGGGGACGCACGTACCTCCTACAACAATGAAGTCGAAAGTAGACGAAGCCATGGTTTTGTTCTTTTGGGCTGAAAAGGATGGCTAACTCAATTTGATGAACAGAAAGATCAATGTTTAATTAAGGTCACCAACGAGCTTGAACTGCGAGACAAGATTGACTGATGTCCTGAGAGGGTCTCGGAAATACGAACTGCAAATGAGGGATAGTTCAATGAGGGGAAAGGGACTCACTGGGAATATATAGAGTTCCGCAACGTCAAGCCCGAACTCAGCGTTGGCTTCCGGTAGCCCCCATGGAGAGCGGAGTTTGGTGCAACGTTCGTCAAGTCTGTCGTACCGTAATCACAGCACAGGTAGTCTGCCACAGACAACCACAATGGAACAGGCTCGGTGGTATTGTTAGGCACGCAAACACCACTGTGCTGTCGAGGCTTGATGCCTGAGCGCACGCGGAAGCGGTAACGTCTCCAGTGTTCCACCTGGTCTAAACCCCGCTTACAGGTCCCTGTTGGCTTCATACGAGATACTCAAGTTAATGTCCAGACTGGCATCGCCTTGCTTTCACCTTTGGGCTTGTAAGCGGCGTCTGACATAAGCTGTTCTCCCACTGCCGATGCGTAGGGCGCAGATGGCAATTCACGGAGTTCGTAATGATCTCTATCCTCGACGAATAAATCCCCCGTTATGCTAGTCAGCCAGCGGTGTTTCGATAAAGAATTGGACGTGCACTGGATGCCACCAGAACTAATCGACATATAAAGTATATTTCCATTATATTAAATATTTCTACAGAAGCAACCTTGCTGGTCTCAGTAATGCCGTCCAGAACCCAAGTCCACTCTTTTCCATCCCTGACCCTAATCTCATTATATGCCCATACCAGGTAGCCGATCGTCATGTGCCCGATCTCGTATCACGCGCTGCTTGGCGCAGTCGTTTTTCGCCCCCAGCTGTGCACGGTAACACTCTTCGAGTCGCCATCGGGAGATTCCTCAGATTGAGCGCTGACCAAGTCACGGAGGATGGTTGCATTGGTTCATCCATGGCTGCCAACAAGTATTTTGGTATTGAGTTTACTATCGATCTATCCAAACCATGAACGGTAATCAACTCATTAAGAAGTGGGACTCAGTGCTCGACATAAATGATCGTTGTTAGGCTAAGAGAAAACCCACACGGGGGAAATGATCCGCCGGAACCACGGATGATTGGCAGCCGAGAGTCTGGGGTAAGGCCGTGATCCGTAAGCCCGGGTTAGAATCTCCCCGGGTTAATGAGATACATTCATATATATGGGTCAGCGAGGATGGATCTTATAGGAGGCTCTTACCGCCTTCTCAATCGATTCGGTATAGATAGATATTCGTATAGCCAAAAGTAATACGAGTACTCCTGCACTCGATATATCTGCTCGCCCTGACTGGCTTGCATAAAGTCAATTAGTCACCAATCCGTCAATTATGCAAAAACGGCAGCCCCTCTTATGCAAGTTATCCCGGGCAAAATTGGTTTTCCCAGTCCTAACCCGGGCTTGCGGATCATACCCTAAGCCTGCAACAATCAAGATTTTAGTGCCCGGTATCGGTGAAACAGGGTAGGATGTGCGGTTAGAGCACGATACCGGTGACACCCTCGGCACAACTTGAAAAGAGTCTTGTCATGGCCTTTACTTGTCACAGACTTGCGGAATTTTTTATCCATCGACGTGTTACTAGCTACAGCGCGAGCTTCGTCTTGAAGAAATTCCTTTGATTGCGAGGAGCTTAGGAGTGTAAGCATTATTCGCGCTCTTCGGAAATATTGCTAGGTACGTCCATTTTGTAAAGCCTTAAACGGCAGGAAGCCGGAAAGTCTGCGCTGGAGGTTATCAACCAGATCTACCACATATCATCTTGTTAAACATCCAGTCTTATGAGCAATGCTCCAGGAGCAGCCGCAATATAAACAGCAATATCATGTTAGTGAGGAAACATACGATTTGGAAGAATCGCGGAATAGATGGTTTTATTTCCAGATGCCGTAAAAGGCAACTTGTCACCTGTCTTATGCGAATAAAGCTTCTAGCGACTATTGAGAGGAGCACATGAGTCTGTCTGTGGCTATAAAATCTCTTTATCACCTGCTTCTAATCAGGTTTAGTAGGAATCCAACTACTCTGCTTTCTACGGCCCTCCTTTAATCTGGGTAAGTTATAGAACAAGTTGTGATTTGACACGATATAGATGGTCATTGGGCGCCAGATATCCTTGATGTTACTGAGGATAGCTCAGGGAAAGCTTAGATAGACCTAGGCACTTCCAGGTTTGATAGCAAATATTGCCCCATGATCTAAGTTTAAGACGTGTTCTTATTTAGTATATATAACTAACACAAGCCTTACTAATTATAGCATGATTAAGCTTAAAACAAAAAAGCTGATGTAATAATAATGAATACTTATATTACAGGGGAAATACTAGATTCTTCTTGTAGTTGCAACCTAAGCTCATATTAGTAACTTACATACACTTCTACAATAACGATGCCAGGCGTTCAAAATGCACCACCCAAGGTGTTTGAGCTATCAGGTATGATTATACGAAAGCCCTCAGCACCACTAGCTACCAGATGCCACCTTCGAGATGTTATTACTTACGTTCAAAGCCCTTCCATGTCGCTGGAAGTGTCTCGGGGAGAACACCATGAGCCTGTACAGCATGCACGTTGATTGTTCGGTCTAGAGGACAAACACTCTGTTGTGATCGTTTTGGACTTTTGGTTAACCATCAGGTCTGGAATGTCTCAGCTTGGTATCTGCGGTTGTTCAATTATTTATGCCGCATCACTACTAAACTAGTCACAGCCCTCGGCGTTTCTAGAAGCCAGTGTTGGGTATATGTTAACGGATCAGTAGTCTTCCCTGACTTCATCAAGTTTCCCATGATAGAAGTACATCTCTTGTGCCCAACAATGTCTCAGAGGCTTCAGCCTATCGATGAACGCTTAAGAAGGACGGCTGTCGTACGAGTCACATGGCACTCTCAAAGACCTTCATCCCGATTCTCGTCTCTGGTTATTCCAGTGAAATTAAAGATTTTTGCCTCTGTAGCTTCTTAGCCTAGAGCCATTGGTCTATTGTTCCATCCAACCTTTGTCTCGATCCGACTTCCAATGTCATTGACAGTACCACCATTGCAGAACAAATGCTTTTTGGCACTGCAGGGCAATGTTCACCAGCCTCTATTGTGGATACTCATTATTCACTTCCGCAACACTGCAATTCACTGATCACGGTGTAATCAGAATATATTTCGTCCATCGCCCTCGTCTCGTTCTTCCTCACACACCTACTCATCTACCTTCCATCAGACTGAGTCTTCGTCATCCGACATCAACACCCACTCAGCTTCGCAGCACACAACAGCCATGGAATCACAAGCACCCGCCACGGATTCGGTTGACGACTTCTTAAGCTGCCTGCCTGCCCATCGAGCCGCAATAGTCAAGCCCGTTTTGGACGAGTGGCCCGATGTGATTTGCAAAAGGCTCACAATGGCCGTTGACAAGGCTTTGGAATACAAGCGGGAAGGCAAACGAGTACTGATCTTCGTCCTGGAGGATAGCCACGCTCGGTAAGCTGTTCAAGGAATACTTCGAGCTCATTCTGATGACCGGTAGCTTTATGAACGACGCCATGGTTGCTGTGAACTTGGATTCAAACTACATCAGCGGGTTTGATAGTCTTGCCGAACACGATGCCGCCATTCGAAAATTCAACGACCCAAACCACGCTACTGATGTCTTCATCACTACATTTAAAGACATGGACGCAGGCCACTGCTTCCACGGCGCCTGTCACCGCGGTATCATCTTCGAGTATCCCTCCAGTCTCAAAAAACTCCAGAGAGCAATCAAGTGTCTGCGATACAACGGTCAGACGGAGGAGGACCGCTGGATCAACTTCCACCAGGTAGGTACCATGGACGAGTTGAAGGCTCAAGGCATGTACATCCGGGCTGCCAAGCACATTCTCTCCAACAAGACTTATTGTCCATACCTTACTGGCGACCTTCGTGTCATCCGGGCGTACTACGACTTGGCTGTTTTCATGGGAGACTCTTCAAGCCGATACCCACGTAATCGAGTCCTCCTGGACAAGCTGGAGACAGAGGAGATCCGACGTGAAGGTATGCGCAATTATCCTCCTTGTATAGGAAGAAGCTCATGCTTGTATAGGTCTTTTCTACTATGTGGTCGGCAAGTGGTTGGCCATGAACCCCGGAACCGCGGACATGTTCAAGCGCGACACCATGGCAAGCATTGCCAAGAGTTGGAAGCCTGGCAGCGATCTTACCATGAACCACATCACCTGCAGCCGCCCTGAAATTGAGGATGGCGTCGTTCTCTACAACTATCTCGACGATTGGTGCCAGACGCACAAGCTGTGAGGGGGATGCCGACAGAGGAATGAGATTTGGAAAGACATTTCACTTTCAGGATTGCGAACAATGTGTTTCTAGTTCAGGATACTGGGAAGTTGGGTAATCAGCCCCCGTAGCAGGAATTGGTATGATATTCCGCGAGATTTATGTGTGTCTTGGCTTGCCTTTTCTAGGTGTTGGGTAGATGTGCCCGACAAAAAGAGGAAGGGAAGTAATGTTGAAACTTTTGTATTATCTTATGGGAGTATTTGGGATACTGCTGTTTGCTCCCATCTGGTGATTATACGCTAGGTATATGAGAATTAAGCTCAGTATATCGGAGAGCATACATAGCGATTGTTAGGATCCATGTCTATTATCTCGAGAGGAGAACTGGATGAACGGTGTATAATAGGTGTAAGGCCTCTAACCAGGTCAAGCCTACGTATTTGCTGTTAGACAATTGGTATCATGTTTTGATGAGCAAGACAGTGGAGAGCAGGCACGTGAAATAAGCTTAGTTAATGGTTAGATAGGATACACGAATGAATTGGCGGGCTTCATTTCACTATCTCAGCCGTCATTTGCAGCCAGAGACTTTTATCGTTGACGTCAGAAATCTAACAGAAACTGCCGTGCCACATCGTTTCCCAGCTGATAACGTTCGAGCCAAAAGGGCTAAATGTGATAACTTCTACGCGCCCTGAACTGAAAGCACTCAATATTATGGCGGTCTAGTGAGCGCCTCCCGCTCTGATATCAACGCCGAGTGGTTAACATGCGGCGCGTGGCGGTCGGAATCGGGGGCTCTCAGCCCAGAAAACAGCCTGGATGCTTCTTTCAACGCCAGAGGCTGTTGGAGGCATGTTTTACTGGCCCCCTTACCTCAGAAATACCTTTTCAGCTGCTGCAGGCGTTGGCCCAATCACCCTCGCACCCCTGGCAGATTGGGCGGTCGAGACCGTGTGGGATTGGTAGGGCGACATTCTGTAGCTGCGGCCAAAAACCTGTGGTTGGTATTTCTAGGGGTTGACAAATCAGGAGCCTGAGGGAGCGGAAGGTCGATGTCTGGTGAACTCCTGAACGTGGTTATGGTAAAAGCAACTGACTGGAACACTGCCTTGGACGCAGTATAAGAACCCACCTTATGTATTCATAGTTGAGGAGCTGTTGCCAAGCCCTTATATAACCCCAAGCCGTGTGCCTTTTTCCAGTGTCATCCCCAAATCCTCCATCAGACTTTACTTATTTCAACATGGTGCGATTTGCCCTCCTCTCACTGGCCGTTTGCACCGCCGTCCAAGCCTCCAACCCAGTATTCGGGGCCTATCAAACAAACAGTTGTGACGCCTGTCTTGACGAGACCTACCAGAGCTGCCCAGGTGACTACAAGACCCGGTCCTATGCAACATGTATGTGCGCAGGTGACGGCAGCGCGAACTTCGTGAAATGTCTATCCTCCTGCGATACCAGCAAGAACGAGCCCGCCATTGCTAGCTCTACTTATTATGGCTACTGCGTTTTGTTCTTCAAGGAGCTATGCGACGGTGCTCAGGAGTTTCTCTCTGAGGATATCTACAACAAACAGTGCTCCAAGGAGGCCATCGCAGCCGGTGGTATTGGAGCCAATGACGACAGCGACAGCGAGTCTGACAAGAGGTTAGTTGTTTAAATCGGAGAGAATGATCACTCAGAATCAGTGCCTAATGCCACCGGGTAGTAAAAATTCGGAGCCGGACAAGACGAAAGACTCAGAAACTGACGAGGCTAGTGAGACAGCCAAGATAGGTGTTGCAAGCAAGACTGGAGAGAAAACCGAGGCTACGCAGACGGGAAACGGCGCCATTGCTACTCTGGTGCCGGCTTGGGCTATTGCAGCAGGTCTAGGACTACAGCTGGTGAACATATAGAGAAATTGGCGCCTTCTTCAGGTAATCCAGGCAAGGAGCGCGATGGGCAAGGGTGTTATGCTGTGCTTGGATATAACAAAGATACTTTACATCGATGATACTCAAACTGGGATCAGCATTTAGTCTGTTGAGCTGGTGCTGCCTTATCAATTTCACAATCTCTACTTGTTCATTGAAGTGCGCAATGTGCAAACCCAGAAGACTCGCAGGCCACCTAGCAAAAGAAACTTACTTCAACCAAGAGGGAATTTAGATGCCAGCGTGCACCTCAAACCGACGCATTACATTCAGTCGCGATGTAGGAACACAACGTCGTGTGGTCGGAAAGTATAATCCTGGAGTTAGTACAGTGAGATTGCTGACTGCATTGCGATAAAATGGAACGCTGTCGTTTCATTGGACTATCTTGTAATCTGACCATTCGTGCGTACTCCCGAGGAAGAAAACTGAACCGAGGCATATATTACCAGGCATCGAAATCTGATCTTGTCAGCTGACGACTGCCACCATCCAACATATCAGAAACCAAGACTTTATGTTTTTATGAGAAAGCCGTCCATCAGATACATGCGGGTGACGGTGATGACACAGATACGGTGTTTACACATAACAACATGCACATCTCCGTCTCCGTGTTTCCCAGCAGCGGCTCATTTGTAGGTTTACTCAATAAAGGGAGCATGGAACAAAGTGGCAGAGTGGTTAGGCTGACAAGAATACGAAAAGATGAAAGTGTATTTTTATTGGACTTGGAAAGACAGCCCAAACCTTTTCCATCGTGGCGCACTTACTGACCAATTATGTACCATGCCGTACTGTCTGTCAGATTCAAGACACGGTAGAAGATGACAGCGGCTTACGTCAATTTCTCCCACGGTAGTCGACGATTAATATGATGCTAGTTTCGAATTCTTGTATAAAACATATTCACCGGCTGGAACCCCTGCATTAATCACCGTCGCTCGCTGTTTCTAACTGTATGCACTTCTCCTCCTGGCTGCACGGGCGGCCGAAATTGCCTCATCCTGCGGGGACGACGGAGCACCCACGGGTAGAATCCAACGAATCAAGTAGCTTACCAAAGGTGAGCGGGCAAGCCAGGATCCTCGAGATATATGCCGTGGCCGCAACACTAGCCGTGACTAACACTTATATGACACCTCAGGGCCGGCGATGCGGTCCCAGCATCACATATCCATCACTGTACCCATCTCGAGCCGTGTGCCGCCAGAAGTCGTGCTCGCCCACATCCAGAAATACACGCCCATGCTGGAGCACAACAACGTGGTCACCAGCTTCACCGAGATATCACCCGACGTGGCCCTTGTCCTTAGCGACCCCTTCTTTGGAAAGCCAAACAGCAGCATTCGCACATTCACATTGCGCGAGCGGATCATCATGGCCCCTGGGTTGACACGGGATCGCAGCTGGCCCGTTACCTGCCTGAGTATCCCCAACGGCATTCGATGTCGTGCAAATGCGGGTGCCGGGGTCACGGTATGGACAGAGTGGGTGGTACGGCTCCGGCAGGATCTGGGTACGCCGAGCAGCACGGGTACCCTGGCAGAAGAGTGGGAGCTGTATGAGGAGGTGACAATAGAGGCGAACAGCCTTATCATGCCGTTTGTGGCTCGTACTGCGGATGGTGTGCATCGCGAAATATGTCAGAAGGTTGTGGATGAGGTTGTGCATAAATATCTTATGAATGGAAGGACTTGAGACGCGATAATAGTACATGATTACAGATATCACTGAGGACTTGTTATATATATCCCTGTACAATTGGAGGTGGTAGATTCGCAACCGTGAAGACCGAGTTCCTATCCTGGGAGGCCAAAGTGGTAATAATTATTAGATGAGTGTCGGTATTGTCAAAAGGTTGATGGGAGAACAGAGGGCGGACTGGGGGAGGTGAATAGTCAATTCATATCAAGCGCAACATGATGGATACAGAGCCTCTAAACCCAAGTTTTAATCTCATAGGTCTATAAATATTTGAGCAGGCTTAGCTGATGGAAAACTATCTGCTACGCGACTAAGAGCTACCAGAGTCAGTCACTGAATCTTGTACGATAGGCACAGCTCATCGCCACCAATGCGAACCGTCCATCACAGTTCTAGTCTGAGAGTCCGCCAACAAGACTCATTATTCCAACCCTGTGATTGTGACCACGCTACAAAGTTCAACAGTTACATATGATATCCTCCAATTGGTTCAGGATGTTATGTATGAAACATAAAATTGTGTCTGATTGTGGACCGTTTGACTGTTTATTTATTTCGTCTATCCGCAACGTAAAGCACGACCCTACGTATCAGCACTCAAACGCCTAAGAGTCTACAGAGTCGACTCTTTCTAATCTAGTATTTTACCTGCGAACAGTACCACAAGACCTCGTCGCCCAACGTCACTTCAATCCCGGAAACACATCATTTTACAGTGCTCTGTTGATCATGAAGCTCCAGGATTTATTAAACTCTCTGGAACCGGCGACCGACAAGTCCCCGAGGAAGAGAAAGCTGAAAAAATCCACTCAGACTACAAATGAGGAGGCAGGCGACAGTATTATCGTTGGTGCAACTGACCAGCCCACCGCGAACAAACGTATCCCGTTGCCTCATTAAGAGAAGTCTAACAGTCTCAACTAGAAGCCGAAAGACAGGAAGTCTGAAAATATTTAGGTCTACGTGGTGTATTTGTAATTCTGATCTGCCAATGATGTTCTCTCTTTAGGTCGTTATCATTACTTGGCGATCAAGACTGCGGAATCGCCGCTGATCTACTTTGAGCCCGGGCCTTCAATATAAGGTAGAATTTCCAAAAGAATGCATCTTAAGTAAGTAACATTCTTTTCCTTCCTCGAAATGAATGAACGTGCCACAGATGGCATTTCTGCTGTACAAGTATAGAACCAAGGGAATGACTTCCAAATCCTTACAGCTCCTTCAAGCAATCTGAGCACATAGAACTAGTGTATTCCTCGATCTTAGAATCTCCTACAGTTAGCAGTTTCTCTGCCGTCACCATCGTAACTTCATTCTTCCAGAAACTCATAAAAAGGCGGTTTGGGGATGGTGATGAGGCGACTCTGGTGGAAAAAAGGTGGCCGGTTGCGGAGGACGTGACTTAACATTCCACCAAAAAATGCAACAACGTCCAACCCCGCCTTTTCCCTTCTTCCTTCGCCAATACAGCACAGTAGGAAACGAACCATTCTATCTATCCTATCTTTCCCTCGTCCAATCTAGAATATACTTGAGTATGGACACACAAGCTGGTAAGTACTTAAACTTTAGCTTATTACACGACAGTCATATTAACCACAGTACCAAAGATGATCAAGCAAGCACAGTTACATCCTGGGAAACGAATGATGTAAGCTACAAACTCACCTCAGAAACATTTACAAAAACTTCGCGACTCCCCCTGCCATTTAAACGACTTGATGGCACATCAATGACGTGGTTTAGGTCATGGTAAGAAACACGAAGACCCTCGTTAGCAAGCTATCGATGGAAATGATATAGCTGACCAGGAATGCCTTGGCTTTAGGAACCATGAGCGTATCGCCAATGAAGCAAGGGCCTTGAGACTCATCTCTGACAGGACAACGATTCCTGTGCCTACGCTACTTGGCCACGGGGTTCATCCAGACGGCCGACAGTATCTGGTCACAGAGTCTATCAACGGCACCATTCTAAGTCAATTTTCAAACCGACGTTGCTCACGTCCGACGGGAGAGAAACACACAGACAGCGAATCATGTAAGATATGCCTCGGTCAAGCCTATTCAAACGCTGTCGAGTTTATTGAAGGCGTTGTACTGTACCAACTCAATGGATTGAAGTCGCATGCGCGAGGCCTTCACGGCTTTGTGATGCCTCCGTCTTGGCTGAGTCCAGATGTCCAACCTCCGTGGAGAGGCAAACGACGATGGGAGGCCCTGCCTCTTGATGAGGCTAAATATGTTTTCCAACACGGTGACATTGCTGCTCACAACATCATGGTGGACCCGCAAACCCTTCGAGTCAAAGCTTTAATCGATTGGGAATACGCTGGATATTTCTTACCAGGAACGGAGAGATGGCCTGGGAACCTGGATGCGTCTGCCTACGAAGGGCGCAGCCTCCAACTAGCCTCTTCAATAGAAAGGTACCTTCCCTTAGACTATCTAGCATGCTATGATCAGTGGGAAGACAAGGCAGAATTAGCTGAATTGATCAAGCGTGGGGAACTTCCGGATCCTGATCCACTGAGGCTGGCCTATGCAGAGGCTCAGTCAAGGAAGGGCAAATGAGATTACACTCGAGTTACCTAAGTTGAGACACCTTGCATTTCTAGGCCTGAGTCTTGTCTTCGAGTATGATCCTGTTATATTATTAGCGATCCTGGGATGACGGGATACTTATAGCATTGCTAACTTTATGCGGCCGGATAAGAACTTGAATTAAGCATGGAACCTGTACTTTAGAATCAACCTTTTGAATTGGCTTGTGGGCCTGGACTTCAGCGTAGGATTCTTAAAACCAGACAGGGTGCGCTTATTTTCATTTTCTTCGAAATGATGTTTGGTTGGCTGAGGAGGTAAAGGGCATTAAATTCGAGGTTCGGTATTTCCCTTGGAGTCACTTGAGAAAGGCGAATGCGATTTGAGGTCATATGCGAAAGCTGTACTTCCATATGGGAAGGTTCAATCATATGTGAAATATATTCTGGCTATGACGGGATTGTCCTGCATAACGGACATATGGACCTGAACCTGGAGGAAAACCTGACCTTCGAGTTTTCCAATCTCAAGCCGCTCACTATCATGAATATTTGGAAGCATGGAAATAGCACATATTCAGTTTCGTGTATATACTCCATGAGTGGTCAAGTACTGGCCGTGTTCTTGTATAGACGTGCGCATAAAGCAAGGTGGTTTCTTCCGGCGTTTCTATTGCCTGCCTGATGACAAAGACAATATCCCTTATCTCACCATATAAGCAATATAGCATCTTGCTCACAAGTTTTCAAGTCGTTCTTTGTGAGTATCGCAGGGCTAGATGAATTCATTGAGTATTGGTTATCATTTCATATTCAATTCAGATAGAATCGCCACATGCCAGTCCCTTCATACAGGCCAGTTATTGAGCACTTCTTGAAGCGCCTCGATTTTGACCGGCTTCCTCAGAGTCGTGCTCATTCCGTATTTCTCTGCCAATCTCCGGCTGTCCTCCTCCATTTCCGTTGCGACAAGTGCCACGATGACAGCAGGCTGAAGCTCGTTCTCGCTTTCATGGCTTCTTATCAGAGTTGTCGCTTGCAAGCCATCCATAATCGGCATGGAGGTGTCCATCAAGATCATCTTGCATCGCTCGGGATGTGCCCTGTACATTTCCAGCGCTTCTTGTCCATTCCATGCGACCTGGTACTTGAGGTCCAACTTGTCAAATATGTACCTCATTAACTTCATGTTGACTTTGTTGTCGTCCACTAAGAGAAACTTGGCATCCTCAACTGAGAAGCTCGCTGTTTGAGACGGTTCCGTGGAAGTGGTTGTTTCTGGTGCATCAGCGCCCTGTTGCTTCTTAATCTCGCTCATGATGTCTGTTCAGGACTGCCAGTGTGTCTGTATTGCACACGTCAGCTTACCCGTCTCTGACTGGGGCGAATCTTGGACGAACCGTGATGGAATAATCGTATAAGAATTGGAAACTTTCGATAGTGCTCTGAGGATGAATGCTGATGAAGGAAGGAATGAGGATGGGGCGGCCTCTTGAGCTTTGATGTATTTGATGGGATCAAAAAGTTGACTAAGCCCTGTGGAGCCTCTCATTACGACGTGCGATTATAGCGGGTCTAGGATCAAGATGCTGGTCTGTTAGTGTTTCTACTCCTGATACTGCACGTTCCACTTCACCCTTGCTATAATTCCAGTCCAGCCAGCGTTCCAGATAGGCTTTCACCTGTCGAGGTTAATTGTGGAAACAGTAGCACCCAATTCTCTATCTTGGCCTTATGGCGAGCTAAGCCACACACGTCCTAGGTAAAGGACTCCTAAACTCAGTCATAAGCACAGCCTGCCGATCATTTGATTATACAATAACGACCTAACCCTGCCCCATTTCTGAGCAACAAATGATATGTTCACTCTTTTCATGGACCTTACTCTAGAGCTGCGTCTTCAGATCTGGCAACATGCTCTACCGGAGCCTGACCAACCAGGCCTAGCTATCTATGAGAAGGGTTGCTGGCAGCCACGATTCCTAACAGCCTCCGATTGGGACTATGACCAAGAGAACCCAGACAGCATCCGCTATGAGTATCGCTACGACTTACTGCCCGTGTATTTCGACATGCCCTTATTCTTTGTAAATCGCGAAGCACGTGGCATTGCGTTATACTGGGCTCGGAGGAATCAACACGGAGTTGAAACGCGGTTCAGTGACGGTCAATCACACTTCCAGCGGCAGATGAACCATGAGACTGATACTCTTTACCTGCCAATGGACAGGCTGGTCGATTTTGATGCCGAACCTTTCGATCGTCAGTTTGAAGAGGACCTGATTAACCGACAAGTTGCTGTAGAGTCATACATACGCCATTTTGCGATATCAGAAGACTTCTTTTATAGTGATGAGCCAATTCCCGACGCCTGGGATTGGTTCGACCGCGTCCAGACCCTAGATGTGGTTGTTGGGAAACAGCCTGACGACCGTGGGCACTGGGAGATTGTTGACAGCAGGGGACAGGTTATTGTCTGGACTTTTGCCGGCGGGTTTCGATTAGGAGAAGGAGAAGGCATGTGCAACGAACATCTCTATCGACGGATCATAGAGGATAAGAACAGATTGGGGGAATCTCTCAAATCCAACTTCAGCGTGGGTTGGGCCTTGACAATTCGGCTGGTTTCGGCGGTAAAGAAGTAAACGAGTTATCTTTATACTACCACCTTGACCTCATCCTCACGTTTAGTTCAGTTGATAGAAAGTCCAATACGCTTTGGCTATTTCATCAACTGGTAAACTCATTTGGCTGGAACGTATCAAAACGTCCTAGCTAGCTTAAGGTTTTGACAATCCAAATCCCACGAAGTTCAACTATTCTAGTGAAGATCATATTATCATACAGCACATATTATTCCCAACCATTACAAAAGCTTTCCAAATTTATGGGAATGAATTTGCCCCGATGCTTATTTGCCTTGATCTAGCTTAGCCCGAATCAGCTAGGGCAGGAAACTTGAAACGTACAATCTCACCTTGTGCGGTATAATCGAGATTTTCCATCCACTTTTGTCATTTTCCCACAACCCAGCGTATCAATCAACAATGGCATATTATCCAGACTCTCTCGACGACAAATCCTTTCGCCTGGCGACCGTTGAGCAAGGAAGGCACTCTGTTACAGGAGACCAAGTACCGAGTGTCACACTCACGACCCATAGCTTGTTCAATGCTGCGGAGATAGGTTATAGTGCCTTATCCTACACGTGGGGCTCCCCGCGCGTTGACATGCCAGATGAGGACCATGACACAAATAACTCTATCATATTGAACGGAGAGATGTTTGACGTTCAGCCCAACCTATACGATGCTCTTCATGAACTTCACACCTCTTGCGAGGGGATCCCCATTTGGATCGACGCGCTGTGTATCAACCAATCTAACGAAGCCGAGCGATCTGCCCAAGTCTCTGTCATGAACCAGATATACGGAAAGGCAAGTCGAGTGATTGTCTGGCTTGGGAAGACGTATCCAGAACTGGAGGCAGGAATCAAGGCGGCTGGAAGAATCGGTACTGAGTCAGTCCCTCACACTCTCCGTATGCTTGGGACACAGACATGGGACCTTACCTTCGAGGTGTCTTTGATGCCTGAACGCTACAACATGGATCCCATCAGTGAGGAAGAGTCAATTGGACTGGTAAACTTGTTCGCGAGCAAATGGTTCACTAGAGTATGGGTCATTCAGGAAGTGTCTCTCGCAAAGGACGTCGTCATTATGTGCGACGGAGAATTCACCCCGTTTGATTGTGTGGGCTTGACAGCCACATTTCTCCACTACAGTGGCCTTCTCCTACCGGTCATACGTCTCTTTCCTGTAGACCATCCTGCCTATGCACTGATGGTCTCGGCCAACATTTATGAATCCGAGAGGCTGCAATTGCTGCGCGAATGGTGCAAAGGTGAAGCGAGCCTATGGGCCGGCGTGCTATCTACGATCGACTTTGAGGCCAACCTCGAACGTAAGCACCAGAAATCATCATCCATGTTAATGCTGCGGCTTCTCTTCTCGATCTTTGGGTTTGAAGCCACCGACCCCCGAGATTTCATCTATGGGCTAGGAGGTATCTTGAAACACATGGCCACTGAGGAGGGTCTTGTGGTTTCATCCGTTTTTGAGGCAAACTATGCTATCGAAGTCAAAGACTTATTTCAGAATGTTTCACAAAAGATTATTGAGACAACAGATTCGCTAGTTTTCTTGACTCTCATAAAGGACCCGACTACGCGGAAGACCCCAGGGCTTCCATCCTGGGCGATGGACTATGCTCCAGTGCTGTGCAACAGTGTCCACGGTCCGCAGTTCAAGTCAGTGGGTGTTTTTGACGCTTCGAAATATACACCAAAGTTTACAAGCGAGCGCCGATTCAGTATCGAGGGGAAGAATCTTCATGTTTTTGGATTCCCTATCGGGGCTGTTAAGAAGGTTGCGGAAGAGTATGAGGAGAGTTTGCGAGGGCGATTTGACAAGCTGGCCGACCTTCTTCTGGGCTTGGAAAGCGTGTATCATTATACTAATCAACCAGCCGATGAAGCCCTCTTCAGAACCTTGATTTGGGACACTGACCTTTCCAACCGGCCAGCGCGACACGTCAATCTCGCAAGGACTCGACATGTGGTGTTGAGGCAAATGATACTTGCTTTGACGATGATGTACAAGGCAGAAGCAGATAAATCTGTCGCAGAGAGTATGGTCTGCACGTCCATTCGAAAGATGGACGTTTTCGACAAGGTAGCAGCCAAGCACCCATCCAGTTTCTTTCCAGATGTGAAACTTATCAAATCCGTCTGTGTGCAGATGGGGCTTATCGAACCTCAAGAAGGGGACGATTTGCTGAGCAATGACGAGCTCAAGACATTAGAAACATCCTCATCCAAAAAGACTATACCGATTGAGACTTTACTGGGGTCTACGTGGGTCGGCCGTAGGCCGTTTCTCACCGACACAGGATACTTGGGGTTGGGATATGAATCTGTCGAGGTTGGAGATGAAGTGTGGACAGTCTCTGGGTCTCCAGCTCCGTTGGTCTTGAGAAGGACAGGCGCTCTGGACAACGAGTTTACTTTAATTGGCGATGCATATGTACATGGGGTTATGTATGGAGAGACGGTCACTGATGATGTTGTTTGGAAGAAGATTCAGATAGTATGAAGCTGTGTGATAGTGTGTAGACTGTGGAAGACGTCAATAGCCCAGCTCACAATGTTTGGTATCCGCCATGACAATCTCCATGCCTTTTATGTTTATGAGAAGGCGGCCGTCACTCCTTGATCTCATTCTTGTGGAAGAGGTCTGGTAGCTGTTAGTCTGGTTCACACGCTAATCAGCTGTCACTCCTGACTTACCCGGCACTTCTGGCATCCACTCAGCCCGATATTTGCAGAAGAACTCTCCCTTGGGAGGGAACTTGTCTGGCTCATCGAAGGTTCCCCACATGATGTATCGAAACTTGTCCGCAGCTTGTTCCTATACGCCTTTTTAGCTGATGTTCCCACGTTGATGATCCATGAGACTTACACCATACTCGCAGATGAAAGCGCCGCAGTTATCGCAAAATTCTCGAATCACACCATTTTCCTGCTTGAATGTCTTTGGCCTGCCTTCATCGTAACTGAAGCCATCTAGAGCGACCTGATAATCTGTTAGATACTGGACTGTTGGCAAATGTGGATCGTAGACGGGCCTTTGTGGTGAGTCCGAAATTGGTACCGAATGCTCTGCGACAGCTTCCGCAATGGCAAAGTGAAGTTCGAGCGTCATCGGGTGAGTCTAGTGACACGCTGTATTTAACGTTGCCGCAGACGCATTTTCCGGTGTAGCTAGGCATGGTGCAAGGGTCTGAATAGGCTATTGGTTTAGTTCTTCGACGAATCAGAGATAAAAGGTTGCCAGATTGGTTGGAAAGTGGTAGTTTAACTATCAAGGTGTTTGAGAAGATAGTGAGTGGGTGATATAAGATACCCTCGTCCTTGGCTACTTTTCGTGGGGAAGTATAGCCTGGATCAGAGTCCTGACGTCAGACCCCGTATGACGCTGATAGACATCAATCTTACGTCCCTGGAACATCCTACATTGTCAATTAGTTAGGTCCGCGATCAACCCATTCATAGTAACAATAATAGGGCTGTAGTATTACGTCTGTCCAATAACATTACCCACACTCTCGCGGACAAGAAGAAAATGATAGTCGGACTTTAGTAAAGACCGATATAATCACGGTGTGGAAATGAGCCGGAAAAGTGGAGTGATTTCGGGACTAAAAAAACCAGGAGGCATTGCTTACCTTACAAGAAACCCCCAACTTTCAAAGACAAGATTGGATTGTTAACAGTTCTTCATATTTCTCGCATATCTTGCTCATGATTGGAGCCGTGGAACCACATCTCGGGGTTGCAAAGTACCGAGACTGATATCGCTGTTCGCCATGCCCACGCCTACACAACCTGACCCAAACACGCCCAGGCACAAACCGCAAAGAGTCCTGGCATGTGTCCTATGCCAACAGCGCAAGGTGAAATGTGACCGGACCTTCCCCTGCTCAACATGTACCAAACATGGGGCGCAGTGCGTGCCGGCCACTCAACCGCGGCAACGCAAGCGGCGATTCCCTGAGCGAGAGCTGCTGGAGCGGTTGAGGAGGTATGAGGCGATAATGCGACAGAATAATGTCAAGTTTGAGGCACTTCACGATGAAACCAATGGCACAGAGAAGAGCTCACCTAATGACTACTATTCGGACCGTGAGAATGGAGAAGATGAGGTTTCTCACGCTAGGTCTGAAGAAACATCTGAGGCTAAGTAAGTAGTGTGCCACCAAAGACCCTGCATGTTGTAGGAAGAGGCTGACTGATGAGCATAGAGACATTTGGAAAGCTATGCGCCAAGGGGTTGTTCTGATTCAAGGAACCAACAAATATCGACCTGACTAATTGATTTTGTAGTATCGAGAACCTCAAGACGCTTTCTACGACAGTATCTTCACCACCCAAGATCAAACATTCACCAACGATGAGCACATGCTTTTCGGTTCCCGCCAATCAACCGTAGAGCTCTACACTCTCCATCCAGAACCCGCCCATCTCTTCCGACTCTGGCAGGTATATCTCGACAACGTGGACCCTCTTCTGAAAGTTACACACACACCTACCCTGCAGGGTCGCATTGTTGAGGCAGCATCAAACTTGAGGGACGTTCCTCCTACACTTGAAGCACTTATGTTTGGTATATACTGTATGGCCGTACTCAGTTCATCTGAGGGAGAGTGCCAGAGTATGTTCAAACAATCAAAGGCACAGCTTTCGACAAGGTTTCAGTTTGGGTGTCAGCAGGCGCTGGTGAACAGTCAGTTTCTACGTACCGGCAACCGTGACTGCCTGACTGCATTGTTCCTCTATCTAGTGAGTCCCCAACCCTTATTAGTCTATTTCACTAACATCTTCTAGGTATCGGTTCATACCGCCAGTCACCCAAAGTCCCTCTCGTCTATGCTCGCCATAGCAATCCGCATTGCAGAACGAATGGGTCTCCCGGTAGAAGCCAGCAATGCTAGATGCAGCGTCCTCGAAGCAGAATTGCGCCGCAGGCTCTGGTGGTCTCTCGTGCTATTTGACTCTCGAATCAGCGCCTTGGGCGACCACAAAATGACAACGCTCGTTCCGGGTTGGGATTGTGCATTGCCCACCAATATCAGCGACTCAGAACTTCGAGGGGAGACCAAGACAGCACCGAAACCTCATGAACAAGCAACCGAAGCCATTTTCGCCATTGTCCGTAGCATAATCGGCGATTGTATTCGGAATAGTCCATTCTACATCGCGTTTACCAACCCAGCCATGAAGCCGTTGGCTAAAAGGTGTTCAGAGGATAGCAATGTTGCTCTGGACAAAGTACTCGAGGATAAATACCTCCGATTCTGTGATTCCGAAAATCGCCTGCATTTCATGACGTTTTGGACGGCGCGTGCGAGCATCGCCAATCGCCGTCTGATGGATGACTACCTAGTCTATCTCGATTCCTCCGTCGAGTATACTCTAGGGCATCACGAAGCTGCAGTGGCACAGGCCGTCAAATGGCTCGAATGCGACACAAAACTTTCAACGTCGCCACTTACAAAAGGGTTCCGCTGGTTCCTCCAGATGTACTTTCCGTTTCCTGCCTACGTTCGCATCGTCCAGTATTTGAAAGGTCAACCGTTCAGCAGCGAGACTGAACGGATGTGGAGAGTCATGCATGACAACTACGCGGCCAGATGTCAGCCAGACCCTCTTGTGCGCACTCCTGTTTTCATACCTTTTACAAACATCATCCTGTCTGCCTGGGACACTGTCAAAGCGGTGTATGAAAAGGCTGGGAAGGAAACTAAAACGCCTCAGCTTGTTGATTTTATCAACCAGAAGATTGCTGAGATGTCCTTGAACACCACTGGACAAGCTGATAAGCAGTCCCAAAGCTCTACTGGTATGGATATGAATGACATAGCTATGCCCATGTCTTTTGGATTTGGCGATCCGGGCATGTTGTTTAACATGGGCGGACAAGACGGGTTCGGGGGAGGTACCTCTGCATCGTACATGTCGGATAATGCCTCATTCACTCTTGATGCGAGTCAATTGAACTGGAGTTCAATGAGCTGGGGATGCGGTGGTGATAGAAATATGTAGGAGGAACGTTGAACCCTCCACTCTGGGATCAATAATAGGTGTTACAACAGAAACTCTACTCCCGATCACCCTTCTGAACCATTCCAGGACAAAGCCTCCACCGAGAAAGGCAAATATAGGAGAAGACGAGCTGTCATTATTTCATACACGGGCAATATCGCTGCAGAGCCCAATTTGATGAACATGTAAGAATTTACAAAGTATTTTACGTAGCAGCCAACACCAACACATTATCCCAACTAGTCTACATCAAATCTGCTATCATCCCCTCCAAGCGTAATTTCTTGTTGTTAGGAAGATTCTTGTATGGAATCATCGTAAAATCCTTTGCCACTCCATCACCAGACCAGTCAAAGTTATCCATATACCTGGCAAATGAACTCGTTAGCGGTTGTTGGGAATAGTTCCAGAGGCGATGATTAGATGACTTACGACATGATTGCAAAAATAGCGTACAATTTAGCTGTGCACGCGGACTTGCTCGGACCGGTGTTGTCCTCGTTGGCCCCTAGATGTGTACGTGCCAAATTTGACGTCCATAGGTAATAATGGCGGTATCGGTGGACATGTTGACGCTGGTTGTGTTCGATATACGTTCCTCAGCGCGCAAGACTAGGAAGCTTGTAGTTAAAAATAAATTTGGTCTATTCGTTCTAGCCAAGGGTCAGAGAAACACGTCGTTAATATGTGAATAGCTCCTGCTGATGTTACGAGTTTATGGGCGTGTCGATTACAGGCCGGATCGTATTGGGTATTAGGCCTGACGTTGGTGGTTACTCGGTTATGCAGAAGTATCACAGTGTGGGATCTATCAACAAGTTTCACAGACAACCTCAGAGCATGAAACGACAAGCCGGCCGGAATAGCGTTCACAACTTCTATTTGAAGCCTATCTAAGCTATAGGCAACCGGACACCAAATTGGTTTCGTTCTGAAAACAAGCTTTATACCTTGGCCCCGTCAATCTGTTCAGAGTATCGACATCGCTGCGACCTGAAGGAAGACTGAGTGACTGGGCTTGGGCTTGGGGGCCCCAGGAGGA
>JAALXI010000132.1:0-55970 GCA_012977755.1 Fusarium nurragi | reverse complement strand
GGCTGGCCACGGCCAGGGGGAGGGGGCCGCAAGCCTGTAGCCCAACCAACGAAAACTTATGCCATGGCAGGGAAAAGAGGACCCTGGGCTAAAGGGATTCACGTTGGATGCTGGGGCTAAGACCTTTCGAGACGAGTCGGGGACTAATGGAACCAAATGTAGTTGTTGGCCGTTGAGCTGATATGTCGTTTTAGGGGGCGGCGTTAGGAGGGACCATGAAAGGCAACGGTTTTTTGTGGGCTTAGCTATGCCATATACGCACTGCTACAGTCACTGTCTGTGCAGTAGGGTTTTCCATTCTGTTCGACGTCACTGTATCCGGACCTTGTTTCCTCTTTTCGGCGGTGGCCTGTTGTTGATCCATAACCAGCACTGACTTTGGTTATTAAGTGTTCGTAATTCATGCTTGTGAGTCGAGAGAACTGACATGTCGACGAGAGGGAAACAGGGAACTGCCAATTGGAAAAGAAAAGCGATACCTGACGTTATCTGTTCACTTGATTGAAAGTACCGTTCGTTCGGAGCTGGTTCTCCTACGGGCTTCGCGTGGCTTGCCCCAGCCCTGACATCCAATATCGACCTGTTGGATAGCTCATATTCAGCCCTGTTCTACGTGCGTAGGCAAGTACTGTACGTGGCCAAGGTACTTGGGTTGAAAGAGAAAAGATGGTGACATCCTACCGCTACAGATGCGAAGCCAATTGTCATGAACAGAAGGAAGCCGCACCTTCCCAACATCAAGACATAGTGAGATACCCAGGTAACGCTTAAGCCATAAAGTAACCCTGCGCCTGTCCTGCCCTGGATGGGGAGTATGGTGTCGGGGAAGGTGCGACACAAGTTGCATACCCTTTTTATGCCAGGTACTACACGATGTACGCATCTGTATGTGGATCATTTCCATTAGTTCAGGCAGGAAAAATGGAAGAGTGGTTGGTGAGAGAAGAGAAAGAACCTGTCTAGGTATGTAACTGCCTCAGGTAGAGCTTGACAGGATGGGCGATTTATAGATTTAGATTTGGCCGCAGATCAACCTCCCTGTCAGTTGCATCTCCCACTCCACGAGATCATTCGTAGTTACGATGTGATTCGTGCAAGGAAATATCGATATAACACAAAGTCTGTTCGTTCACAGCACAACAACCGAGAGTCCTTCCCAATTGCCCTGGGCCGTCAGATCATGCCTAATGGGGGCTGTCGTAACGGAACCCAGGTACCATTTGTGTTACCGTCCTTTCACCCCTGACGATATGCCGCAGGGCCGAATAGCCACTCTCTCTGCAAGAGGCGCGTTATCGCTGTCACTCCCGCATACAAAGTGATGTGTGATAGCGGACCGTTGGCTTTGCCTCGAACCCACGTCGGAGCCGTGGTGTGTGAGCTGTCACGTATGAATTCGGAAAATAAAGAAAATATCCTGCCTTTCTTTCTTCGTTGTCCCTTTGGTCCTTGGGCTTCGGCAAAAGTAAAACTTCGCTTACACCCCTGGCTGATCTGATCTTTGTCCAAACCTTATTCGACAAGGTATAGCTGCTCAAAGACGCAGATTTCTTGCCCAGCGAGCTACAAGGGGGAAAAAAAGATAGACTTCGACCTTGCATCTTGTTACTTAAACCAAAATGGGCAGTTTGGGACAGTCATCGCGCCAGATGATGGTCAGTGAAGATGAACAGCATCACAACGAGGCTTCAGTTAATATCACATCACTCGTCACCATACACTTGGCTTGCAGTAGTCGTCTTCTCAAATACCTGTCTGCCATCGCCGATCAGGGGTCCAAGTCGAGAGTCTTGAATAAACATTATCAGTATCCACCTATAAAAACAGCAAGATTATCTATCTTTACATACATGTGTATGTGCAGATGAACACACATGGGATGATGATCTACAGCAGCCTTCCGGGGAATATCCATCAATACTTCTTTTTCTTCACCAGCAGAATTAGCTGTTTCTCTTACTTGGCACTCACATACATTTAGCACACGATGATATTGACGTTGACAGCAAAGCTGACGACAAGTGGTCAAACGTGGGGGACTCTCCTAGTTCTCTACGGCTGATAGTGACGGGCGATCAAAATGTTGCAGCTCAGTGACCCCCCTGTTGGCGGTCTGAAACAAGGACTCCCCCGGAATAGTCAGATCAATTACGTATAAGATAATAGTATTAACTATACAGGCTAAACGATATCCGAGGCTATTCAGCCCGACGGTTTGCAATTTGTCAATGTGATGACTTCCAAGTTTAAACTCATGCGTCAAAATACTTTGCCTTGCCTAAATCGATATAGTGTCATGCTACGACCAACAACGTTCACCGCAAAGCTGTCAAACATGAGTCGTGTAAGCAGCGTGCCAAGAAACCTGTGAATACGAGAATAATTGTAAATTGAAAAGGCTACTACTACATGAACCCAAAACGAAATGTTTAATCGTCTTTCTAGCCCGAACGCCATTGATATCTCGTAACCCCTAAGATCAAGAGTTTTTCCCAGTCCCTCCCGCACCTATTAATCTGCTCACGCGCCTCACTTTGACGGTACATACGCCCCGTGACTCAAAGCTGAAACTACATTCAGCCCGTCTTCTTCTTCTTCTTGGGACGCTCCTCTTGATCTTCATCGCCGCCATCCTTTTCTTCGTCGTCGTCCACGTTGCTCTCGTCACTACCTGAACCAGAACTCTCGTGAGCGCTGTCATACTCCTCAGCGACATCACTCTCACTGTCGGTGCGGAAGTCCTCATCCACACTCTCTTCGTCTTCATCGGCCGAGCCGCGGTCAGCCTTTGCGACCACCTCATCCTCAGAATCATCCATCTGCTGGTCGAGTGCGGCAGCGAGGAGGTTGGCGTCCTCATCAATCTCGTTCTTGACCCGTAGACCCTTGAGCTTGAAGAAGCTCTCGAGAGCCTTTAGATCCTCACGACTAATGTTGCTGAATTGGGATGATCCCGCACCGTTCTTGAGCAGGACGGTAATATCGAATGTTGACAGTGCTGAAACAGCTCCGCTAACACGCGAGAAAGTGACTGATTGGGTCTGTTCGTAGGCGATGTACGTAGCGGGCTTGGGTACAAACATGAAGGCCTTCTCCAGGCAGTAGAGGAAACCCTCGCTTGCCTTGATGGAACACTTGATGCCGTATTGGCTACGATGTCTGGACACGCAAGTTAGCAGTTGTACGAGTCGCATAACAAAAAGAACGTACGTGATAAAGTCCTTGGCAGGAGAAGAAATCTTCCTGTTGCCTAGACCACGGAAGATCTTGGCCACAACCTGGTGGAGAGGTTCCTCATAATGAGGCTCTAGCTTGTCTTGGTACTTGCTCTTGAGCTCATCCTCGTTAAGGTTAAGATCAATTGTAACCTCCTCATCCTTCTTAAATTGCATCACGACGAAGGGGTAACGTGTTTGGCCTTGACGCAGAGGTGGGTCGAGACCCATGACAAGCATATAGTGTACTTCATCAGGCTTGGGAAGCACCATGAATTTCTTGATGGCCTCATACTGAATCTTGTAGTCGTAGGTTTTGCCTCGAAGTCGGAAGGAGGCTTCGTACATGTCGATATCAAAACGACCTCTGTCAGAAGCATATTAGCATACGTACCAAGGCGACAGGAAGTTGGTGCTTGGTTTTCAGGACGCACCTGGGTGTAAGATGTAGGACATCCAGGAAGGTGGCGATAGTATCGCCAGCCGTCTCGCCAATCTCAGCCTTGTCGATTAAAGTCTCATAAAACAAAGTCGCGGCATTCTTTTCTTGCTCGTCATTACCGGCATCACTGCCAGCGTCCTCCCCTTCAGCCTCTTTTCGGGTAGTAACACCTGGGATGTAGAAGCGCATCTCGACAAGCTGATCTCGACCAGCCGCAGCCTTGGATCCCTTGGACCGGGCACCACCTAGTTGGGCATTGGCACCTGACTCGGGAAGAGCCATCTCTACGGCCACCTCGTTTCGACCCGCAAGGTTGGTGTTTCCGATTTCTGAGTAGGCCAGCTCAAATGCAGGCCGGTTTTGAACGCTGAAGGTCAACTCGGATTTCGAAAATTCTGCCTTGCCCCAATTCCAACCGCGCAGGGCGTGCTCCTTATTCTCGAGAACTGTGCTGTACCAGTTCTTGAAAACTTTGGCAAGTCGGTCGTAGTCCTCTTGGAGAAAGCCGTCGAGCTGGATTATGCCGGATTTCGCACGCTGTACGATCTTGATCTCGTAGCCCTTCGCAGCGCGACTCCATTGCGCAGAGGCGATGTTATTATGGTCGAGGGTGAAGGTCTCGCCGCCGCCGACAGGCTTCCAACCGAAACCGGTTTCGGCAAATCTGCACTTGCCGCTCTCCTTGGAAAGATCCAGGTAGATGTTATCGAAGCTCTCGCTATAGATTGATGACTTGGTTAGCTGTTGCTGCGGCCATGTTTGCGAGGTTTTGCGCAAGTCGATAAAACTCAAGCTTTGGATGGCCAGCAGAAAAGGGGAAATTATGGTGGGAAGCGTACATAGCAGTCATTACGGCGACTGAGTAAAATCTCGAGGTTCGGAGGATATGCTGTATTAGAAGGGGGTCGTCTTTCACCCGTAGTTGAGGTGACGATGTGTTGCGGTGGAAAGCACAGGTAAGGTTGTTTGGAAATTTAAGAATGGACTCCATCTCAGCCAAATGTTCCTTGCGCTCGCCGCGGCGCGTCGTTACGCGGCAACCCACAATCACTATAAAGGCCCCACTTTTGCTGAGCTTCAATGTGGGTTACAGAATCCGCACTGCCTGCTCTACCTGTTTGGAGCTTCATATGAGAGCTTGAGACACAGCAGAACTCGGTATGATTGACCACATAAATGATGCAACAAAAAAGGCCTACTCTTGAAATTCTATTTTGTATTTTCTGTTTTCTGACTTTTGTTATCCAAGCCTGGAGTATCAAGCCAGAACGTTTCATGTGTACATGGCATGTGCCAAGGGTCATCTAATGGTCGAGCTTGATGGCTTCTTGTGCCACTTAAAGAACTTGATAAACAACCCATTTGAATAATGCTATCACCATCAGGTAGCTTCCATACCAGACACTACACAACTTCCCCAGATCGACCAGACTCTTGTAGACAAGTCATGGGCGTGCTTGGGCCCCGTGCACTACTTGGCTGTCCCAACAGGTCTACGTCGCCCCCATGTGACCGTTTGCGATTACCCACCAGCGATAGCGCATAACATCATAGGCTTGATCGGTACCTACAGTATCAGTCGCCTTCTCAACCTCGCCTTTTCATCTCCATCATCCACGTCTCTTATCATCAACAACCGCAATCGCGCATGAATCTTGCTCCCTACTCATTCGGCTGGTTCATACCGTCATGAAAGTAAATCATCACTTCCGCCCCTGGGGCTTCCGATGCGCCTCAACTGCCCGCGTAACCGCTTCACTATTGTTATCCTTCCTCGCCTTTTCGCCATCTTCCGCGTCCAGCGACCTCGGCAGCCGATTTCAGGACGACGTACTATTGCCTCCTGGACCCCTTCTCCCGTCAGCTCCAGACGCCCCTGCACCCGCCGAACATACATTCAGCCTGCAACACATATACCATCATGGCACCCACCTCCACCCCAGCCTTCACCGGAGGCGAGATGTCATTCATGACCAGTCGAGAGTTTACTTGGCTGCCGAAGATGAGTATGGCGAATACGACATCTCTCGGTTGAAAGCCAAGAGTCGCCCTGAGACAATTCAGCGTTTGGTCGACCGAAGACCATCTGTTGTTGATCCTATGGTTGCCGAATCTCGGCAGAGAGGATACGCAGCTGTTCTTGATGCATCGGCATGGACTATGGATCAGGTTTCTTCTCCGGACATCAGGGACAAGGACACTATTCTGTCCCTGGCGATTATGACAGCCAACGCATATGTTGAACATGAGACTGATGCCGATTGGGAGGATGTCGGAGAACGCTGGAACCGTAGCGCCGATTTTGGATGGGAGTCTGACGGTCTGCGCGGACATGTCTTTGTTGACGACACAAACTCAACTATTATTATTGGCTTGAAAGGCACAACAACTGCTGTTTTCGATGGAGAAGGCACTACCACTAACGACAAGGTTAACGACAATCTCTTTTTCAGCTGCTGCTGCGCCCAGCAAGGCCAGTGGACTTGGCACCAAGTTTGTGACTGTGCCACAGGCACCTACTCTTGTAACAACACTTGCGTTGTTCAGGCTCTGAGGGATGAAAATCGGTACTATGGCGCCGCCCGCGAACTCTACTCGAATGTGACTGAGCTCTATCCTGATGCCCAAGTCTGGCTGACGGGCCACTCGCTTGGTGGTGCTGTGGCGTCGATGCTAGGCATGACATACGGCCTGCCTACCGTCACCTTCGAAGCTGTTCCAGAGGCTCTCCCGGCTTCCAGACTGGGCTTGCCTGTTCCTCCTGGTGCCAGTGCCGACTATCCCCAAATGCGCGAGAACACAGGCACGTTTCACTTTGGCCACACCGCAGACCCCGTCTATATCGGAACATGCAATGGCGCAGCGGCTTCTTGCACCTATGGTGGCTATGCCATGGAAAGTGCTTGCCATGCTGGTTATGAATGCGTGTACGATGTCGTCGCTGATAAAGGCTGGAGGGTTGGAATTGGAACACACCGCATCCGCTCTGTCATTGACGACGTCATCAAGAAGTACAATCATGTTCCCGAATGCAGACGGACCCCTGAGTGTCGAGACTGTGCTCAATGGAAAATGTACGAAAGTAATGGAACTGAAACTACCACCACAACATCATCACCCTCTACCCCTACGAGCACCCGGACTCGGACCCGTACATCAACTTGCGAGACGCCCGGTTGGTGGGGTTGTCTTGATAAGACTACACCGGTCACGACTACAACCTCGACCACATCCTCTTCGACATCGACCTGCAAGACTCCTGGGTGGTTTGGGTGCAAGGACAAGACAACAACCACGAGTATCACCACTACAACTACAGAGGCTTCCCCCACAACGACCTGCCACACCCCTGGTCGATTCTGGGGTTGTCGCGACGAAACAGACGCAACGACAACTGCCGAGCCTGGTCAGATCACGAACATGCCCGTTACCGCTGCGCCTACAGGTACAGTGGATGATGTTTCAAGTACGGCATTGCCAGAAACCCAGCGGTGTGTTGTCCATAACTGGCTTGGGCTGTGTAGAGAGTGGGCTGTCGAGGATTTAGACTTTGCTCCAGATGAGGTGTAGAACTTGGCACCAAGAGAACATTTCTCTTACGTCTGTTTGAAGCTCCCAATAGCAGTTTGGTCCTTTTTAACTGCTCGGGCGTTTGAATGCGAGATATAGAATTTCTACTCGGTTGGCGGTCATGTTTAGTTGAGCATTTCAGATGACACTCATGACGATCATGAGAATGGAGTTATTATTTTGGGTACTTGAAGAACACGGCGTTTGATTAGGAGATGGGCAAGCCATATGCATAAGCAACTCTGCATCTACGAATCGTGCATTTAGATGAGTTCGAATTTTTAAACACAGATATCATTATTATTCAATATGTGTGTCAATCTACAAAAGGCTCCAAGCTCGTACTATATGGAATGCACCTATCATATTACACTGTCAGTCGTGATGTCAGCAACCAAAAAATAAAAATTAAGTCCACCTTCTCCCCACCAAACGCGTCTACCTTGCATCTTCAAACCCCCAGCCCACCCAGCCCAGGGCGCAAAGCCGCGACACCACAACGCCCATTCGCTTCATTTTGAATACCGTCTAAAATACGCCATGTGATATACAGGCACCCAATTTGTTCCATTATTTCATCCTTCGCGATGGAAGCGGAATCAAAACCCTCGGAAATGGGGACTCCCTTGTCTTCCGCTTTGTCCAGCCTCAGCGACACTGACAGCGACACCGAAGTTCCGAAGGATAGTGTTCCCAACAATGACACAGATAGCCAGACCAACAAAGGAGAACCGATAGAATGGTTGGCCACGACTCGAAAACGCCGCTCGACTGCCGGGAACCGAATGAAGTCGATGCTCGCCAACGAGGAGCCCGATTCAGACCTCGAACTGCTCTTCGCCGAAGACGAGAACGATCAGGGTTTCTCTGACGCTGAAGTGAATGGATCGGATGTCCAGATGGACTCTTCAGACGATGAAGATGACAACGACAACAATGACGATGATCTCGAGGGCGAAAAGGAGTTGGAAAAGCAGGCCAAGGAGCGTCGCGCCGCTCAGCGGAAGCGAAAAGCTCAAGAAGCTATCCCTGCCAAGTTCCGCAAAAGAGTCCGTATCGATCCCACGACAAGGACGCCATCTGCACCCGCGAAACCTGCGCCGCGACCCAAGAAAAAGTCCGAGCGCACTTCATGGCTGCCCTCGGTCGCCGATCTACCGACTCGAGCCTCTTCCCGTCAAACGACCCGGCTTTCCAAGGAACAACTGCATCAGCAGATGGTAGAGCGGGAGGCGCGTCGAATTAAACAGCTTGCGCAGATGCAGAAGAAGGCTGCTAAGTTAGAGGCGATGAAGAAGCCGCCCATGACACAGGAGGAGCGATTACGAGAGGCGGCAATTGTCGAAAAGCGCAACAGCAAGAGTTTGAACCGTTGGGAAGAGGCTGAGAAGCAGCGCGAGGAGGAACGTCGAGCAAAATTGGCAGCTCTTCACAACAGGACGCTCAAGGGGCCTGTTATCACATTCTGGAGTGGCATTGGAGAGTGGATGGGAAGGCATATGGTAATTGAGGAGCCTGCGAAGGAAAAGAGGAAGAGGGGTGAAAAGGCAAAGGGGAAAGACAAAGCTCAAGATGTGGACAAGACCCCTACGACAGAGGACAGGGGAGACGACGGGCAGAATGGCACGGCTGTTGCGGATGGTGCTGCTTCCAAGGCCAAGGAAGAGCCGCAACCATCGCAAAGTCTACCACCGACCACGATGTCAACAGATCCGGCCGTCATGTCAGAACCCAGAGTCGCCAAAGAAGCAACTCCGGTTGAAACCAACCAAGCTACTTCGAAGCCTACAGGTACACCTTCAGCCATACGGAACTGTACTCCTCCCACTGTTCTCAAAATCGAGGACGCCCATCCTTCAATGGCGATGCCACCACCGCCTAATCCGCCGCCTACAGCTTCTAACGGACTGGCCGCACCGGCTCCGCCTCCAACTTCTGTCCCAACACCAAGCCCTTCATCCATCAGTCCTCCCAGTGGCCTCGCTGCACCATCTCCGCCTCCACCTACGCCTACGCCCGCTGGCTCGATAACAACAACTTCCTTCATGACTGCTCCGCCAGGACTGTCTTGTCCTTCTGATTCCAAACCGTCTGGTGTCCTCGCAGCACCTATCCTTGCTCCTCCTCCAGGCGTCGGTGTCAACGGAGCTGCATCTTCAATTATGGGCTTCGGTAATCCCAAATCCAATGTCCTTGCACCCCCAAATACTTCTCAGGGTGCTATGCCTCCTACACTATCTGCTACTGTCCCTCCTCACAGCACACCTTCAACCATCCCTGCCTCTCAAGCAAAGCCTTCAACAGTAGCTGTACCCACATCCTCTACGGCGAATTTTCAGCCCGTATCTAAGTCACTTGCTCCTCCGACCAACTCCAAAAGTCCCGACACTTCTGCTGTATCTCAAGTCCCTAACGCCCAACCCCCGTCTTCAACCGGAGCCCGTAACGCTATCGTCTTCCAGGCCTTTGACGACAACGCTCTGAAGGACCGCACCATTCAAACACAAATCATCTTTGGCCGCAAGATGAATAGGCTCTCCAGTAAGTTCACATACATCTCAAAATGTTCTTTCTATACTAATCATCTTCAGAACCTTCTCCTGCGCCTCTTTGCGTAATCACAAACCATCCTGCGCGGTATCGTGATCCACGCACTGGCCTCCCTTATTACAATGCATATGCGTATCGCGAGATACAACGCCTTGCTCGCGGCGAGTATCGATGGAGCCGCATCATGGGTGCTTGGGTCGGCAGCGGGACATACGCTGCAAGAGGCGTCCCGGAACGCTTCCTGAACCCAGATAAGAAGGGCCCCGAGAAGTCTACGTCCAGCGAAGCCGCCAAGGATAAAGAACCTGCTAAGTCCCTGGAACAAGTCCATGGAACAAGACCCAAGGTAACATCGGGTGACCAAACTGCCTGTGAAGAAACCGCCGGGGTTGAGCCAGGACTTCCCGCACCACCAAACTCCGAGCTGAACAAGGCAGTACGGCCCAACGCAGCGTCATCGGTAGTCATTGAGCCTGCGAATGCTGTAAACACGGCGGCCACGGCGGCGGTGAATCCCGCTTCTACTCCTACTCCTGACCCTAAAATTCATGTCCCGGCAAATCCATTGACAATTGCCACAGAAACGTCTCCGACACAAACACAACCGGCCCAATAGTGTGCAGGACGGGTAGGGTAGGACATGACTTGTATAATATTTCTTCCGCATAAGGAGAACAGCTGGTCTCAGGACGTTGGTATGCATGATAGTGACTGCAACAACATGTACCATTATGTATAAATTCATGTTACACCATAAAATGAAAACTTAGGATATGCGGAAAAGAAAGAGAAAAAGGAAGTGAAACCACGTATTGGCATGCCATACCAATAGGAACTGATAGAAACGTATGTGAGTACTACTCAGTGTTGTAGGTTGTTATTGTGTTTTGTCTCATCTATGAATATTGTGCCACTTGCCTGCCGATTGCTACATACTGCAAATGTGAGCAGATCGATCGTGACCATAAGCCTCGCCCCATGTCCACAGAATAGTGTTGTGATAACTGCCATGTCGTTCGTCTCGTGAACCATACCATCCTTCTCTCAAATGCTCCTTGAAAATCTATTGTTGCACAACCGTCTAATTCCCCACACTCAGATCCTTTCCATATTACCAATGCTATTTTATTCTGTCTTGGCAGCTCGTTCAAATTGCCTATGCTTGCGCCATCCTCTTTCGTTTCTCCCTGAAAACGCCAAAATGCAAAACCCACTGTATTCATGTTCATCAAATACTGAACTGAAATTTTCGATTAAACTCCAAATATGAAACGCTGCCGAAATGATGTTGATTATAGTAGTTGATAAATATAATGATTCGCAGATGAGCTGGTTGTACACCGTCCCATCAAAACCGCAAGTGAGTTCTAGCCCCTTAGTTAGTGCTGGAGCCGATGATGTCGGCCATCCAGCCCAACTCAGCGGCAAAATTATCAAGTCCTGTATCAATAGGAGCATCGAGAAAATTGCCTCGGCTTACTGCGAAGCCAGAGTCGCTTTGAGGCACAAAGGATGAGGAATCAACCTTCGCGCAAGTCGATTGAGGTTCCATAATCTTAGCTCCGTGCTCATGCGACTCAGGAAGACTGTAGCACTCGAAAGAGTCGGTGGTTGGAGGCATGCCAGAAGCAGGCTGAAATGAGAGAATTTCACTGTTGTTGCTTGACACTACATCGTCCTCGTCATCGGTAAGGTCGAAAAAGTTGATTCCTTCATCTTCGGGAAAGTTTGGTGTTGCCGGTGATAGGAAGAAGCTGGTTGCAGGGTTGATTCGGGGTTGGGGTGCTCGCAGCATGATAGGTCGAGGTCGGGAGGGGGCCACGGCCCACGCACGCACAGCGTTATTATGCAGCAAAGATGGTTTAGATGACTTGATAGGAATCTGTGGCCGTGAACTCGAGTCAACGGTACCGGCCAAAACAGATTCAGAGGAAACAGATCGCTTGAATGGAGGTGGGGAGAGGCCAGTAACGTAAGTCTGGCCTTCAGATGCTGCCGAGGTAGCAAAGTTGTCGTCGTCGTCGTTTTCGTTGTCCTCGACGTCTTCGGGGATGATAATTGATGGTCTCTCACTGAGGTTCGAGCCAGGGCGAGGAGGGACATCATCGGATAGGAAGCGTCGAAGAGACTCGGGTGAAATGTCTCTTGTACGGGTGCCGTCCGATGGTGTGGTACAACGGTAATACATGGCTTCAGTAACGCCAGACATCTCGTTGCGAACAGGAGATCGACCACGCTCACCCTCCGAACCGTTCGTCTTGCGACCAAAAAAGCGTTTCCATGCCGCCGGGGCCGGTGATAATGACCGAGAAGAAGCCTTGTGGTGTAATGAAGGAGAAGAGCCCACCCGATAGGGAATGTGGTTGGCTGGTACTGGGGGAGCGGGTCGGGGTGTGGTGTACTTGGACTCGGGATTCATGGTCTTCAGATCGGTAGCACGCATAGAGTTGAGGGAAGCACTTCGCTGCCGGAGAGCCTGCTCGACAGGAACAATTAAAGTATTAACGGTTTGGCCCGGTAGGTATGGGCATGCTGTAGTTGAAGGCAAGGCTGGGTCGTGTGTTTCGATCGAGCCGTCCAGCTCATACTGAAAGCCCATTGTTAGAATGAATGAATGACTGAATTAAGTAATAGTGTATTAAAGAGTGAATGAAGAAGTGAATTAAGTGCAGCGAGGAGGTTGATTAAATGTGTTTAGGTGGTTGGGTAAAAGAGAGTTGAAGAAAGAATGTACGGGTAGGTATTTGGGCTCATTAGTTCGACGCAAGGGAGAGGAATGGTTTTGTTATGAGATGATATGCAATGCAATAGCGAGTACCGAACCGGCTGGAACAACATACGTAGTAATAATAGGTATGACCCATCTTAAGACCACCGTGCCTCTTCACAGGATACGAAGGTCGAGTGCCGGTGCCTGAGCTCGAGCTTGAGCTTGTTCCAGCGCCTACGCCAGCACACGTCGCAGAAGCCGAGCCGGAAACGTCGTCACAGACAATGTCACGAAAAGAATAGCAACCTCTCCACTGATCACGGCCCCGCCGGGTGTCTCGTTGCATGGGGTAAGATTGGCTGAAATTGTCCCACGACCCAATAAGCTGCACGGACTGTATCGAAGGGGGTGTTTGACTGGGGATGCTTGTCAGCGGCCGTCGTTCAAGACATGGAAGGGGGATAGCAGCAAAGGAAAAAGGGCAGGGAAATTGCACCAGACAGCCAGCCACACGCGCTGGGGCCAAGGGGTAGGGTGGAAGCTGAGAAACAATTTGGAAGTCGTGAGCAATCGTGGGGAGACAAGGGAACCCATGGATCGATCACAGGGTTTACTTGCTTGCTTTGCGGCAGATAGCCTTGCAGCTGTAATCAAGCCCAGCATCAAGCATTGTAGCTGAAGGCTAGCAGGTCCGACGCTGACTTCAGCTCAGCCTTTGCGCGCCCGCGATGAAAGAAGAAAACACGAGACTCAAACTTTCGACTTTTCTCGGGCATGGTGTCTTAAACACACCAGGGGGTCGGTCGGGGGCAGAACCAGATTCAGATGCTTTTCATGCGAGGGTGATTGAAAATGAGACAATTGGAGCATACCACGGCAAATAAGACACTTCTGGGTACTGAGTACCGATCTGGGGTGCCGAGTGGAATGATACCGTTCGATAATTGGAACACGAAGGGAATGCTGGGAGATTGAAGCTCCAATGTGTGAATAGAAGAACAACTGATGGGTAAATCCAATATAAACCGACTCAGTGGTTCCGTGTAAGGCTATCTGCAGCCAGTACGATGAGTAGCTGAGTGGATCAAAGGTCGACCGGCGAAATAGAGGCGAAGGAAGGGAGCAAACAAGCAAACAAACGGAAAGAAAACAAAATGAAATATTAAAAGAAAGGAAGAAATGGCCCAGACTCACAGTAAAAAGGTGAAGAGAGTCGTTGATGGGTCCATGACAGGCGACGGATAACGGGCCCTCTCTTCAGTTAATATGTAGGAACCCGCGGGTCGCTGTAGGGATTATTGATGAGCTTGGGGCTAATATGGCAAAGCAGCCAAAGATCCACGGCAGCGCCTATAGACTTTGGTGCCGGGAACTCGGACAACTCGAGATTAAGCAATAATAGGAGACTGATGAAACACCATGAGGTGTTCGTCGCATGTTCAGACAGGCGCGAGGTGGTGTTAGAGGTTAGACGCTCGATACTGGTTGTCAATGATTGGATGTGAGACTTCCAGATTACATCGAATTTGGCTGTAGATTGATGACAGCCAATGACCTAGGGAGAAGCCCTGAGATGTGATGGGCAGTAAGCGCCGCAACGGAGTCTCAGAAAACCAGCTTGTACCAAGAAACTGGGGGATTAACGTTGGTTACGGTACGGAATGCGGCACAGGGCGGGCGCTCAAGCGTAGAGTATCAAAGGCAGCGCGTGCAGGTGAGACGAGGGTATTCGGCTTTGAGGCGAAGCAGCAGCAAGAGTCGGGCACAACGACAACGAAGCAAAGGCGGGAGTTGAGCCGAGGGCGGCTACTGCGGCTGATTGCTCTGCCTTCTCTCCAGGCTGCTTCGCTTGCTTTACTTTTGGGTGGTCGCCTGTGACGCTCGAGTAAAAGTCGTGACCAAAGGGTGGTCGATGCTGGGAAAGGCGCGCAGACGATGGTCCCACTAACAGAAATGAGACAAGAGAGATGAGGGACGGGGCGCGGACTGGATCTCAGAAGAGGAATGCGGAAAAGAAAATAAGGGAGCCAAGATGCAGAAGTAGATGGATGCAAGTTTGGGGAAGGAAAAAACAAAAGGTGAGACTCTACACTGTAGATGGGGACAATATTGGGTTTGAGATTGCGGAAAGAGCGGGAAGACCCAGTTGTAGATGGGGGAATAATCCTCCTTCCCTTCTTTCTTTACATTATGCGCCTGACGTAGTTAATGGCCTCGTCAATCTAGCAGAAGAAGAAATTCCTTTCAGCCCACCCATTGGAGAGAGAGCAAGAGACACCCAGGTCGCATCAATATTGACCTTTCCAGTTGCGACGTGGTTCGCCAGTAAGACCAGCTGAGAGATGATCGTGAGAGGTTGAGAGGCTTAGAGAGGCTCCCAAACCTGGCACGAGGCGTCTGGGAGCAGTCTTGGGCTGTCGGCTTATTGGCCCGTTGGGCTTGCGCTATTCAATATTGCCTGCTTCTCAAAGGTTCCCGGTTCCCGCCTTTGATCATCACCAATGAACAGCAAAGACGCATGCGGCCAAAGGTGTCCGTCTTTGTTTGGGAACCGTTGATCAGCAACCCAACTCTCGACCACGTACGGATACGCATGCAGAAACATACAAAGACACGACGAACATTGTGCTACAGGCAACCAAAGACACCGCAACAAAGACCTCAGGGGGGACAAGGGCGATCCATATGCACGGCCATCATCAACAACAAGGGTTCCTGATATTGCCAGTATTGGTCCGTCGCGATTGGCTAGCTAGTCGTCTTGAGCGCTGCCGGCATCGAACTGCACCTGATCCGCTTGACCTGAAAAGGCTCGCTTGCCGACCTTCTGGTGGGGCTCGACCAGGGTTCTGGGACTCCCCTGGCACTGCTGAGGGCGTCATAAAGAACGGAGCATTTCTGGCACTGACAAAGCTGGCGGTTCGCTCCGGTTATTAATGACAGCACTTCGAGGGGGAGGGACGGGTGCTGTTGGGATTGGCCAGACAGCTACAGCCTACAGCCTGCTTGTGTAAATAACCTTCTTTGCATTGTGACATGATCCAGAAATCAAGTCAAGATGTACCGTTGGTTACCCCAGAGGAAACAAATGAATGTTCTATGCTCACCTGCTACCTCCGGCTGACCTCCACTCACAAGCTCAGGCGCCTCTGCAATCAAAATTCAGGGTCCTGTTATAGTTAGCCAGGTAACTAGCTACGGACAATGGGAAACGACCCCGTCTGAAACTCGCCTGGGCTGGCCTGAATTCAACCTAGCGGATGGCGCTCAAGGGAGGGAGAAGAGGGAGAAGAGGGAGATTCAGCAGGTTTCTGAGAGAACAAGCCGGACAGACCCGGCCCGGATGCATCATCGCGAATCCGAAACCAAGAAAACAGAGCTGATGATGCTGATAACAGCTTACAGCCGGTATCTATCACGACCACGTCAGTCATCACCGTTGACAACCGCTGCAAAATATCGTAAACTTAATCCGTTGAGACCTGTACCATGTACAACTAATTAATTACACAACTGACGATATGCATGCTATCAACTTTGTTGCTTTTTTGTCTTGTCTCGGATGCACCAGGCATAATCCGCCCTGCATCATCACATCTCATCGTCCCTCCAACGCTTGTTTTTCTTTTTTCTTTTCGTACCTGAGGTAAATCACGTCACGATATTTCCAATGGAGTCTTACCAAGTAACCAACAGGCCTGGTTTGCTGTGGAGGTTTGCTTCTCCCTCTCGAGCCTCTCTCCCTGTATGTGGGTACATCGATAGACCATCGAGAAAAATGTTCGAATAAATTTGGTGATCCATTTGACAGGCCGCTAAGATGGAAGGCAAGTAGCGATCTTCCTGGTCCGTACTTCTAGTGTGGGATGTTCTCATCTATCTGAAGCAAATATTTGTACCTATGACGATTGTACAAATTCGTTGAGTCTGAGACAAGCATTTAATATGCCAATGGCTCCCCCGGGCCATCTCGTCCCGCCCGGTTCAATGAGGCGTGACACACAGAGGCATGGACCGACTATCACTATCACTATCAATCATTATCACCATCTCTAATTACCAGCTTCATCAGGCGAACCTATCGGCCCGGTAAGAAACAGCAACTGAGAATTTTCCACGCAAATTCTAGATTAGGTACGGATACTTACTTACCGTACTTCCGGCCTCTGTTCCAAGTCCCCCCCGCGTGGAAACTTCCAACTGATCAAAGCGTTTGTTTCGCCGTTTCGCATACAGCGGCAAGAAAATAGTTGCTTCCCGATTCCCCACCTGCTCTCTTTCACGCTCGTGTGAGTATTAATTAGAAAATATTGCTAATTGAGCTGAAATGTGGGGGTGCTCGAAGTGGAAGTAAGTGACGTCTGTGATATCCAATAACTTAGAAAATGTTCTGCGCGATGCTCATATTCTTACATGTCACGTTCACCCACGAACGCAATCACCAGGTAGTCAAATGAAGATGGATGTTCGGTGGTGATATTTAGATATGAAAAAGGTTATTGAACAACTTCATCGGGCACGGTACGCCTCATGACGATGTAAAAAAACGCTACCCCTGAATCGCTGACCTTCCTCTACAGGGTAAGTGCGATCGTGACGCTGAGAGACCACTGATATTGGGCTCATCTCCTCTGACCATAAGTTCTGGATAGAATACTTCCGCCGTGTGGCCTTTCCATGCCCAGCTGCTGACTTGTAGTTGTTTCGTGTGGTCTGTCTGCAACACCACCCTGTACCGTATGCCGGATATGGTGCGAGAAACTCAGAGGTCAACTTACGCGGCAACGAATAACAAAGCACTGCCATTTTCGTAATAGCACGCTCGACGCTCCAACTTTTCCCCGATAAATAGCTTCTGCAACGATGTTTGCTGTTCCGTGATGTATGCTCCCTAGGAAGTTCACACTTGGTGCACCGTGACTCTACGAGTTGGTGACAAGATACTTGTTCATCAATCCCGAGCACACCCCGACCCTTCTAGCAAGGCAAAATTAACAACCCACCAAGATAAGCACACTGCAATTTCAATATGGTTCAAGATAATGACTGTCAAATCTGCATCGTAAGGCTAATATAGAAGCCAATCCGACACATAATGTCATACATATGTACAAGTACCCATCCGCAGCCCCGTTGTGTCCCCCCCAACCATGCCCATCCTTGGTTGCATAGAACCGATATCCAAGGTCAATATTCTCACACCTAAGTGTGCTCTGCTGCCAAAAGCAACTCCAGCATCGCGTTCCCAATAGTAGTGGTACAAATCCAGGTGTATATAGCTCATAGGTGGAAGCCCTCCGCCCACTCAATACCACAGTTCTCGGAAGACCAGCCCCTGTTGCCGTTCTACCAGTCCCTCCGCCATGGAAGAAAGTCTCAGTGGCAAAATAAGAATGGTAGTTTCAAGATAACGAATGTAGGAATAAAGTATTATGCCCAAGGAGTTGGTCCATTAGGCGCCTCATTAGAGCCGTGAATTAAAGGTTGATAGTATCGCTGTAAACTTCGAGCTGTGGTGATAAGTGTCGATGCTGAAATTGCTGTCATGTCCTAACCTATCCAATCCGATCCAAAAAGAAAGCCGGAACAAAAAGCGCCTCGTGTTAAGTGATGACAACCAGATCGCATGCCGGCGATTCCCAAATAATTGAATGATACTGTTTTTGTTTTGTTGTCTTATGTTGTATTCATATGCTCCTTATGTTGAAATCAAATAATTCATATGTCGATACCGGAACGATTTTAATGAGCCTTTGCTTCAACCTTTGCCTTCTTCTGACTGGGCTTGTTAGTCCTTGTGCCCTTGTATTTGGTGTCGAGAAGGGTGTCCCAGAAAGTGAAGAAAGGCTGGGCAAAGTTGGTCTTGATGCCATAGTGTTGGTGGTGGATGTCGTGGTAGGCGGCGTTGTTACTGGTAACGAGCTGAAGAGGGTCCCAGGGGAATGCGTAACCGCAGTGGTCATCGACAGTCTTGATTGTGGACATGGAGAAGAACATAATCCCCTGGCGCAATGTCATGCGCGTGACCTTGAACGCAACAGCGGCACCAAGGGTGTCAAGCAGGAAACCTTCAACAGGGTGGTTGTAGAGAGCACCGTAGGCGTAGGGCACATAAAGACGGTGATGGCGGGAGTGGAAATGGGCTGTCAAACAACAGTTAGTTATCATGAAACTCAATCGGAGGCGGGTTTGCCATGGAGATTAGGAGTGCCTCGCCGGCATGGAACTTACTATACATCCACTTGTTGACGTGCATCAATCGGTGGAGGAAGTACTGCCAAGTATCGATGATAGCGGCACCAATGAAGTATTGGATGGCAGGGATGATGAAGTTGTAGATGACCTTGGCCAATGTCATCTCCCACGAGGCGAAAGCAGGCTCAGAGTTCGCGTTGACGAGCGAGGGGTAGTAACCACCAGCAACAGCCCCAGCCAGCAGGGGGTGCGAGTCAAGCAAGTTTTTTGAGATGGCGGTAGCATTGAGACCGACGAGACCAAGGAGAGTTGGAAGAGCTCTTTGGGCGATGCGGATGCGAGTAGCCCAAACCGCAACGTCATATTCGCCCTTACCAATCATCTCGGCAGGTTCGGACAAGGCGAGGAGAGCGCCAGTAACAACCTGGATGATCTGCTGCAAGATAACATCGCGGGCGACTTCATAACGGGAGACGTGGTTGCGCTTGGTGATCTCATCGGGCGTGTGAAGTCGATACTGAGGAAACCAGTCCCAGACGTCGATGGCGTGGAACGTCAAAGACAATGCCCAGTAAACGACAACAGGCAGTAGGAGATTGAGCCAGAAGTCGGAGACCCAGGTCAATAGATCGGGCTGGAGCTCAAGACTGAATACAGGCAGCGGTGGTAGAGCCGTTTCGAAGAGCGTATGGTTGAATGATGTGCCGGGTGCGACCATGGCGGAACCGTCGGCGAGGATGGAGCTGTCGTTGCCCATGACGGGTTGAAATTAAGTAGGTACTTTACTTTGTTAGGTGTCGATGCGTCGCGCAGAGTTGGTGATTGATAAATGAAGGAGTGAAAAGTGACAGCTGAGCGAGAGTCGCGCGCACAGCAAATTCAGTATGAGCGACAAAATGAGGGAAACAATTAACTGAAGCTTGTTTAACAAATGAAGTTAGAGCTGGAGGATACAAGGAATTTGAGAAAAGGGAGCGTCGATGTCGATGGCAAGTTAATAAAACCCGACTAACGTAAACCTGGATTGGGGGAAGGTTAGATTAAGGCGTCTTCATCCAATCGCCCGCGCCGCTGGGGCCTCTAAAGTGGCAACCCACCTCAGGGACTGATGATAGCGATCCCTACAGTACAGACACGGAGGCAGCCCTGTGATGCGCCCTATATTGTTCGGGAGCTTCGGAGGCGATCAAACTACACCACTTTTGCCCCCAGGGACTGCCTGTAATCAATCTCTTCTTGTAGATGCTACCTGATAAAAACATGACGTTCAACGCGTCATTGCAGGTCGAATACCCGTTCGATTCCCATTTCCCAACTCCTGAAGAGCAATTCCCCTGTGCGAGGTCGCATCATGCTCGGGAGTGGCGGATCAGCCCACGCGTTAACAATCTGCAGGCATTGCCAAATCACATGTGTTAATATAAGATCAGACACATTGTTGCGATGTTCAAAGGGGGCTAGGGGCTCTGTCATTGCTCAATGGACTCAGAAAACGTACGAATATCTTACGCTGCCATTCCTGTCAATTCAGATTGGCCCTTCATCACCTGTTTATGCCTTGAGCACAGGTCAAGCCTTGCGAGACCTTTTGTAGCTCATACCACCGAAACGTCACCAACAGGTCATATGTCTGCTGTCGTTGGTCGTTCCAAGGCATCTAAGCAGTCTGTATATTGGAAATAATTAAAGCCAGGCATTGGTCGAGATCATGCCAGTTGTGGTCGGTTAGATTCGCTTTCCCTGAGTTTGAAGAATCTCAGTCCGCGTATAAATCCGGGGCAAACTTGACCCCTGACTGACCTGGTCAGGCGTCGAAGATCATAGCTTACATGTTGGGCCTGGTTTTGGGTGCTTGATTGGGCAAGCAGGCTCTAACAGAGACATGATCTGGTTATTTGAGAAACATGCAGAGTACCTGGAGTATATCTAAGCTTGACAAGACAGCACATGCGAAGTAGCGCGTTTAGATGATGGGTGAGATAATTAGCCCTGGAATTCTGTTCAGCCGTGTAGTTCTATTGGATCATAGGTGGCCTATTATATTCTATCGACATACACAGATCACAGTCCGCTACAACCACACGCCAGCCTGCACACAGCTTTGTGGTCAGCTTTGGTAGTCTTGGCTCACTAGTCAGGGGAGATCACTGAAGACGCCAGGCGATACTTTGTACTAACCGTTACAGCGTGTAATTTTTCTTTTCAGGACCCAGATGAGCTAGCGAGAGCCAGTAGCTAGTCTCTCTGCTTTGATATGGTGAAATCCCCCGTTATATCACCTATACTCCTTCATTAAGAGGTGATTTTGGGCCATACACTACTGAGATTTTGGTGTTTTCTGCGACCCACCTCTAGAAAATCATTGGCTGACCAGTCACGGCAGCGGAAAAATTTTACGGCGCGGAGCAGTGTCTTTCTCAGTTTGCGTGCCGCTAATGTACTTGAAGCCCCCACTACCCCGCCACTGGCCTTAGATTTTTATTATCATCAGGCTCTGTTTCTCCCTTTGGCTTTGCTCCTCTTTGTCAGTCCCATCAGCTTCCTTTTCTCCTCTTCTCTATTCCTCCATCTCCAAACGTCTAATCGACTTAAACCGCCATCATGCTTATTTACAAGGTACGGCCCATAACAAGCTCGCTGCTTCATCCTCACTACCCCGCGTACCCTTACCCCGCGCTCGATTCTTGTATCATTCGCATGATCTGTCGCTGATCCCCGCTACTACAGGATATCATCAACGGTGACGAGCTCATCTCCGACTCCTACGACCTCAAGGAGGTCGATGGAATCGTCTACGAGGCCGACTGTGCCATGATCGAGGAAGGCGGTCTTAACGTTGGTATGTGGTGGCATATGCGCCCAAGGGCCCCGCACTCCGAGTTCTCTTGCCATTCTAACACGGCATTTCTAGACATTGGCGCCAACGCTTCCGCTGAGGAGGCCGCCGAGGATGTTGATGACCAGGTCGTCAAGGTCAACAACATCGTCAACTCTTTCCGTCTCCAAAGCACCTCTTTCGACAAGAAGAGCTACCTCGCCTACCTCAAGGGTAAGAAGACACCCCTAGCGATCTCGGATACTTTGTGTTGCTAACAACAACTTCAGGCTACATGAAGGCTGTCAAGGCCGCTCTCCAGGAGAAGAACGCTGACGCCGACACCATCACCGCCTTCGAGAAGGGTGCCCAGTCCTTCGTCAAGAACAAGCTTCTGCCCAACTTCAAGGACTACGAGTTCTACACCGGCGAGTCCATGGACCCCGATGGAATGTATGTTTTTTCTTAAGTGCCTAATTATTATCATGATCTCCGGATCGCTGACCATTTGCCCACAGGGTTGTCCTCCTTAACTACCGCGAGGATGGTGTTACCCCTTACATCACTGTCTGGAAGCACGGCCTTACCGAGATGAAGGTCTAAGGTGATTGTAGGGCTGTGGTGGTGTTTTAGGGCCTGCTCTGTTCGAAACAACAGGTGGATAAGCAATTATTTAGATTACGAGCCACACGAACCTCGTTCTCGGCACTTGGTATATCCCCGAGATGCGGCGATGAGATGAAACCAAAAAAAGAAGAAGTCATGAGTTCCATACAATTTGTATTCTCACTTTTTGTAGGGTGATGAACAAGGCTGCTTGGATCGTGATAGTAATGGCAGGAACTCCATGCGCGCTTAACGGTTTCTATGTTGTGCTTTCATACAACTCAAAATTGAGGTCTGGTTGCCATGGGAATGGGTGGCGGTTCATCGTCGGTAGGAGGAGCTGCTGCACCTATAAGAGCTGGCTTCTTCTTGGGCGGAGGTGGAGGCGGCTTCTTTTTTCCTGCCGCGCTGGCCAAACCTGGGGATGCAGCTCCGGTAGCAGCGCCCTCGCCCTGACCCTGGCCTTGTGTACCTTGAAGACGGGAGTAGGAGGTTTGTGCCTTGTCCATAAGACCGTACTTCTGATTTAGGTCGTTTGCCCTCTTTGCGCCAGCAGCGACTTGTTCACCATGGCGTTGGCGGAAGTTGTTGGCTGTGCCAGCGGCTGCTCGGGCATCTGAGAATGAGACCGACGAAGGATCCTTCTGGAAGGATGAGGCGGTCTTGAGGGCAGCCTGTTTCTGTGCCCACGTAGTTCCCTCGCTAGGAGGTGGATGTGCTGCTGTGTTGTTGGAAGACGATGTGCCGAGTTTGGAGAATCGGTTCTGTAGTTCGCTCATGTGTGACGGAGCGGGGCCCGGAGGAGGGGCAGCAGCACCTGGGCGTGGAGGCGGAGGTGGGCTTGGAGATGCAGCAGCAGCCGGGCTGGAGCGGCCAATGCCGAAACCGGGGACGGATATGCCTGCGGCGCCGAGGCGGTTGACCGCTCCTTGGTTTATTAGGCCATTGCCGGTAGGAGAAGGACTAGCAGCGGGCGAGCCTGATACTGTGCTTGCCGAGTTAGTCCTCGGGGGAAGACGTGGTGGTAAGCTTGGAGGTGCAGCCCTTCCTGCTCCTGCTCCTACGCCAGTCATGGCAGATTGATATGATGGCGGCTGCGCCGTCCGCCCATCAGCACCATCTCTCCTCCCTGGTGGCTTAGGTAAGTTATCTGTCGACAAACCAGTGGTATTCACACGATACGGGCCCCGTTGTTGAGGTTCTTCCTCTATTTCCTCCTGAGGCTCAGCGTAGATGGGCTCCTGAGAGACTGGTGAGCGCGGATCCTGATATTTCGACGGGGAAGTAATGACCTTTCTGGATGTCGACTCTGGCTTTGGCGCCGCTGGGATAAGGCCGGAACCGGTACGCTTTGGAGGTGGTGCAAAGCTTGAAGGATCCTTTAGCTGAGACAGAGGAACGGAGACATGATCACCTCGGTCAGTATCATCAGATTTTCCTCTCCCAACGAGGCCTTTCTGCGATGGTGTTAGCCTTTGATAGGTAGTCGGTAAGAAGAGGGGATTGCTTACAACTTGGCCCCTCAAGCCACCGCCGGACTTTTCAGGGTGCCACCCATTTTTCATAAGGTCTTTGTATTTGCTTGACATTGTGACGGTCTGAGGACTCGGTTGCTGGAAATGGAGCAATGAGGATGAGTCGTTGAAGGTTGACTTTACATTGGGCCTAAATTTACTGGGCACGGGAGAGTGACGTACAGCCAAGCCACTGAAGAAGGGTGAGCCACAACTTGGCGGGGTTGCTCAATTGACCGTTGAAAGTGCTGACACCTTGCGATTCAGGTGTCAGTTGTTTGGACTTCAACGCTCAACTTAGAGTCCATGAAATTTGCCCAAATTGAGTGCATCTATGAAGTCCGCTAGGTCTCAGTTCTATTGCGAATGACCTATTCGACGTGAATCTGTCTATCTATTATATAATAGCTTTACGATTTTACAAACAAAAATCACACGAGCTTGAATTCGTTCTTATACACGCGACGAGACGCGTCTAACCATTACATACCTACTCTACTTCGCTACCACTTCAACCCACCTCGATCCATAAGATACACCAAAATGGCAGCGCAACAAAACTCAGACTACGAACTCTTAACGGAACACTTTGGATACCCTCCAGTTGTAAGTCTGGCTCAACCAAACAAAAACATTACACCGCCAGCCACTAATCTCCTTGTAGTCCCTCCTCGACGACATCATTAACACCGTTAACGTCCTCGCCGACCGCGCCCTCGAGTCAGTCGAACGTCTTCTCCTCTCCATCCCACCGCAATCTCTCGGTTTCTCCAATAAGCACGCCCCAAAAGATGGCACACCTGCTCTACCGCCAGACGAAGCCGCCAAGCTTGAGATTGAACATGGCACACACCAGCTCGAGACACTGCTCAACGCGTCCATCGACAAGAACTTTGATCTGTTTGAGCTATACACCATGCGCAATATCCTGACTGTTAAGCAGGATGATCAGCCATATATGCGCCTGGGGCACTACGAGGGGTTGGATTTTGCAGGATTAGAAGGCCCAGATCGCCCAACGACTGAGTCGGTGACTGCGCTACGGAGGAGATTACAAGCTAGCCAACGACTGCACACTGCACTCGAGGCTGAGCGTACACGTAACGATGCTCTCCTTAGCAAGTTACGTTCTGTGCTGGGAGTCGTACCCGGTAACGTGAAAGCAGAGGAGGGACAGGCAGCAGCAGCGGCTGATGGCTCAACCTTTGGATTTCTGCGTGATAAGGCGAGTCTCCAAGACGCTGGAACCGACAAACCTATTGCGACAACAACGGAATTTACGCTTTCTCAATTACAGGCCCTCCGCGCCCTATCGACGTCGTTGCGCACACTTCTTCCTGACCTTGGCCCCGCGGATGCAGACACCTCCATGGGAGATGCTGGAAGCGTCTCGCGTACGTGGAGACGTGAGCGTGTGGAATATGTTGAAGGTGCATCGCGCAAGTATCTTGAGACAGCGAGAGGGCTAGAGCTTGGCGAGCAGGGTGAGGTGCGCGACGGCGAATGGCAAGGTGAAGGACGCAAAATAACGAGGGGTGATGTTGAGGGCTTGGAGCAGGTGGTTGGGATGTTAGGGCAGAAGTCAGCGATAACGGGCGAAGTTACCGGCGAGGGAGAACCAATGGATGAATCATAGATGAGAAACGCAGATTTGACATAGCAGGTTGAGTTGGTATCTTGAAAGGCGTCCAGGCAAAAGAGGAACACGGTCTAATCACAGGCGATAGTAGTAATCCTGCCACATTTTTAAACATACAAAACATGTGCTTTGAAGCACAGAAAGTCTAAACATCACCTCTAGTACACGCCTAACCATCTCTGCTATTTGTACATTCTTCCTTACACAGTTCTGTAATTGGCTGTTTCCTTGTATTTCCTCGTATTTCGTCTATGCACGCGCGTATTGTCTCAGCTTCTGGCTGTCTATCAAACCGTTGTGCTGAGCTAGGTACCAAAAGTGATGTCTCCAATACCTCTCGTTGGCCCCCTTATCCTCCCTGTCATGCAGCTTGTGCTTCAATACGACATCAACGACTCTCTTAGCAGAGTCCATGTCCCCTTCCTCGAGGAGCGCCTGCATCAGGTCCTTGAGACACGAGAGTGATGTGACAGGACGACCAGAAGCGGCAAGGTCGTCAAAGATAGCCATGGCTTCTTTGATTCCGCCACTGATGGCGTGGGCAGTCATAACACGCTCCCAAAGTGTTTGGTCGCCGGTTGACACCTTTGTGAGGTTGTTCTCCCTGAGCAGGGAACGGATCTTGTTGATGTCTGGAGGATCGCGACGGAGCGCGCGCTCAATGAGAATTGTAATCATGTGTGGGGTGAGAACAGAGCCGAAGCCGTTGCTGCGCATGTGCTGCTGCAAAGCCGCAATAACATCGTCAGAGCAGTTGGGGAGCCCATCAAGGGCATACAGCATCTTGCCATATGTCTCAAGATTGGGCTTGAGTCCTGCTTTTTCAATGTCACCAAAGACACTCTTTATAGCAGCAACCTGCTCATCAGCGCTGGCATCTTCCATGCGGCCTATAACAGCCTCGAGAAGAATGGTAAATGTGGCAGAATCAGGATCAACGCCCTCTTGCTGCATGGAACGCAAGAGCTCGTTGACGTCTTCGTTGTGACCCATGCGAATAGTCTCGCGTATAAGAATGTTGTAGGTCCGAGTGTTAGGTGAAAGACCTTGTTGTCCAGCCCAAGCCAGAAGCTGGTGAGCCGCAGTCGGGTCCGTGTGCAGCAAGCCTTTGAAGGCAGCGTTGATGGCTTCAATGCTGGGCTCCACAGCCTGTGCTTGGGTTCCCTTTTTGACTGCCTCTTGCCATTTTCCCACAAGCTCTGTAAGTGCTTCAAGACCCTTTTGATGCTGTCCAAGTTCAATGAGAGCCGATACGCGTTCAGTCCAGATGATGGCATCGAGCTTTATACCAGCCTTCATAAGCTGACTCCACAAAGCCTCGATCTTTCCGATGTCCTTACACATCTTCCATCCGTGCATCATGCTTGTGTACGTCTTGACTGTTGGCTCGACCTCGAGCGACCGCATCAGATCAACAGTTTCCTGCACCCCCGCTGGCCGACGAATCGCACACCACACGAATATCCAAAAGTCGAGGAAGTCAGAGTCTTTGGCTAGCTGAGCCTGGAGGCCTGGGTTATCTTGCAGTCTTTTTGTCATTGCGTGCCAGATGGCGCCAACGGCGCCTGGGTTACGTGCCCTGTAGGCTTCTCGTAGTTGCCTGTGGAAGTGGGTGAGCGTGTTCTTTGCCTCAGGGTCTTTGCCCTGAGATGAGCCTTTCCCCCAGGGGGCGAGTTCGCCGGCGATCAAAGTTTGTGCAAGAGGCCATTGCTTCGTAACATACTCCTTAAGCTTGCTAAGTCTTGGTGAGGGAACAGTGGACGACTTGGACATGATAGCGTCGATGTCAGTCCCGGTGACCTCGTACTTGGACACAGATCGGACAAGATTTAGGAGAGGCGAGATCTGCTTTGCGTAATCCAGACCAGAAAATCTTTGATCCGATGTGATGGCGAGAGTCGCCAAAAGGGAAGGAATGACTTCCTGAGCTTGTGGAGGTGGGTATTGGAGGAATATAGAGGCCAGCGCGCGGGTTGCCTGTGTCTCTTTAAGTGTCGGCGAATCATCCCTGACGTACTTGGTATCCTTCACCACCTCTGCTACAGAAGGCAGCGCGAATCGCAGCTCTTTGTTAAACTCGCTAGGTCGTTTAAGCTGGGAAACATGCTGCCACATCTTGAGGATTTCCTCTTTCAACTCGGTGCGTTGAGAGGATGCGTTCTTCTGCTGTGTGATCCTGGCGCACATATTGAGAATGAGATCGTTCCGAATGCTAAGGTCATAAACCCCAAGAGCGCTGTATTTCTGGGCTATCTCTAGACTGTTGTGATAGAGCCCATTTTGGATCATATAATCACGCTCGTTGCGGAGCAGTTGGGTTACGGCCATGAAGATAGGCTTTGGGACCTGGCCACTGAGTCCTTGGATACTCGGCCAGATCTCATCTTGGAAGATGTTGAAGCGCGTGTCCGGATCAGCCCCTTTCGCCATGAGTTCATTGAGTCGGGCGACAATCTCGAGCTCGTTCAGAATAGGGATAGGGATAGGGACACTGGCTGTATCAGCAGCATCCTTGGGGCTCACAATCTCTTTGAAGAGGGCTAATGCCGGATCCGTGTTGGGTTTCTTTCCGTGCTTGAAGGCATTGACTCCTTTTCTTGGTCCGTTGTGTCGTGCTTTTGGTTTCTTGCTGGTGTTTGCTGAGTACGAGCCTGACATTGTTCCCACTATATCCGGAACCTCAGCTGAAGTCGAATAGGAAGACACAGCCCCAAGCCGCTTGGCTGAGGCCGGAGCTGATCGCAGCTGCGACGAGCATCTTGAACAGACTGTCCGAGATGAGTACATATCGAATGACCGCAGGGGGGCTTTGGTGGGCGTATTTGCACTCTGTAGCTGAGCTAACGTAGCGTGTTGAGGTTCTTTGGGTATTTTCAAGGTGAGCTCAAAGCTAAGGTGTGCAGCCAATCATGTGTCGGGTAGCATGCCACCTCGGTAAAGTTCGGTGTATTTTGTCCAACTCACAGATTATAGGGTGTCATTTATGTTGCACCAGCACATCCTCACAGCAACGCATTATTAATTGTGAAGCACTATTATTATATAACCGATATGCATCAAGCAATGCATGCCAAGTAAGTTCTTATAACTACAAAGAAGCCTTAAACTTGCCATCAATCTCTATGATCTTCTCCACGCTCTTCTTGTAGCCCGGCTCGTTCTGGATCATCTCGACATACGCTGCCACCTTGGGAAATTCTTCCTTCCACGAGCCGTTCTCGAAGGTACCAAAGTCGTCCAGTGCTGGCTCGGCCGCAATCAGCGGGAAGCTCAAAAGGATGTCGGCAGACGTTAGCTGCGGGCCACAGATGTAGTCGCCACCCGAGGTGGCCAGGTGGCCCTCGATCATCTTGAGGTTGACCTTCAGATTGGGGAAGATGTACATGGAGAAGATGCGGTTGGCGAGCAGCGTGGAGATGGGCCGGATGAAGAAGGGAACCTTGGGCGACTTGAGGGCTGTCAAAGGCGAGTCAGTGAATGCCAGTTTAGTGAGCGTTGGATCAACATACCGCCAATAACAAGTCCCATGACCAGAGGGGGCATGAGAGTACCCTCACAATAATGAAGATAGTACTGGTATCTCATCCATGCCTCAGTCTCGCCTCCAAGCTTACCCTCCATACCCTCCTTCCATCGCTCAGGCATCAGCTTCTTACCCTCGGGCACGTTCTCCGTGAGGTATTGCGTGATGAAGCCGCTCTCAGCCAAAGTGACGGGCTCCGTGTCTGCCTCGGCACCGGCAGGTTTGATCTGGATCACAGGCGACTTGCCTAGAGGATGGATCTTTTGCAGCTCCGGAGGCGCAAACATGGTCTCCTTGTTACGGTGAAAGACCTCCAGCTCGTAGGGCAGCTGGAGCTCCTGAAGAAGCCATAGTATGCGCTGGGATCGCGACTTTTCAAGCCTGGATTGGTTGGTCAGCACTGGAGCAAGTATGAATGGGTGCGAAGATGGCAAGACAGTACCAGAAGAGTTTAACGTTGGGTAGTTCGTTGGAAGCCATTGTAAAGTATTTGCAGTGATATATATTCACAAGAGCTGTAACTGTAAGTAGAAGGAGTGAGTCCGGGAGACAGTCAAACTTATGCAACTTATTCGTCGCGGCCGAGCTTCCAAATGTGAATGACGAGCCGAGATGTAGCATACGACATGGAACGAATTGGCTGTTGCTGTTGGCTGGTCGATGCCGATCACGATCCACATAAGCATCACATGTGCCGAGTGTGTACTGTGTAGTCATTTAGTCATTTATGTCTCAGATTCAGCTCAAATTTCAATTATTTGCCTAGACCATGATGACATCTAACAAGCATTTTCTGATTCCTTTCATCTCATACAAACAAAAAGGCTTAGCTAAATGCAAGCCCTTGCTTGGGTCTATTCTATGCCACTCCCTTTTGTGGTGCCTGCCAGTTGCCCTGTAATGCAATGCGATGTGATGTGATGTGATGTAACGTGATGTGTTTGCCGCCCTCGAAACCCTTTCGCAAAAGCAAAGGTATGGCAACCAAACGCCGTATGCTCTGTAATACTCCTCCAATCCGGGCTTTGCGCCAAAATCAACACGCCAAGGTACCGCCGCCTAGTCCGTCGCGAAAATCATCAATATCTTTTTGGATGCCTCTCTCCACCATGTCTTTTGCTATGCAATCAATTCTCACACACATCGAGCAACATTTGTCCTCGCAAATAGAAGGACCCGAATATCGCTCTACAAGAGACACCTCGTTTCTCTTCATCGTCGCCGGGATTTTGCTGCTGGGGCCGGCGCATCGTTGGTAGCCTCTCGCTTCTTAGTCTGCTTTCGAGACCTCGGCGGTGGTGGCGGATCGCTGTGCAGGTGACCTAATTCCTCCAGCGCTGTCGTGTTCTCCCACTGGAGACTGCGATAGTTGGGTGTTTCGGGTGTCTTGTCCCGGATACGCGTGCTCGTTCGCTTATGGTTCTCCTCCTTCTTATCGGCCTCTTCCTCGTTTGAGAGGTACTTCTTTCGACTCTCCATGTGCTTGGCAATCTTGTCTTTAAATGCCAAGAGCTCTTTTCGAAGCTTGAGTTCGTTGAATCCACGAGGATCCAGCCATTTGATGAGCTCATCGACGTGTTCAGGCTCTGAGATATAGCCCCACTGATGTGCATTGAAGACGCTGGTGTTAGCCTCTTCCATGGCCTTTCGCTCAGGAACTGTCATGTTGAACTTTGCCTTGTACTCGTCTTGGAGATCAGCAGGAAGGTCGATATACCCCTCTCGCTCAAGCTCATCAGGTCCCTGAACCCAAATCAGACCGTTGGCGTAATCCGCCGACGCAGTCGAACTATCGGGAAGGCCACCATACGGCATGCCATTTCGCTCAAACCAATAGTACCGGTTCCAGAAGCGATCCTTCCCAAGGACTCGGGTCCGGGGACAATCGGCCTCGCGCAGGTCGTTTTCAATGACTGCAATTTCTTCTTCACACTTCTTGATGACATCTTCCTTCTTCTGAATATCCTTCAGGAGCTTGACGAACTGCTTTGATTGAGCTGGGGCCTTGGGGGTCTTAGCGGCCTTCGCAGCCTTCTCCTTCTCCTTCTTGCGAGCCTGCTCTTCTTCTTGCTTACGTTGCTTGGCTGTCAGAGGTCGACGGCGCTTTCGTGCTGATGGATCGTCCTCGGTTTCTTCGCCATCTGCTTCTCGGGATATGATCGAATCGTTGGGTTCGGCCATTTTTACATCTTCATCCTCGTCTTTTGGCGGTGAAGGAGGCATATTGTCTGGCAACAAAATCTTCTTCTGCTCGTTGAGTTGACGCAGATCTTCAATGCTGTATGAGTTGTTAGCCTGCAATAAATGTTTACTCAAGAATATTTTTCACTTACGCTTGCTTACGCTGTCGCTGCCATTCGATCCTCTCCTTGCGGTAAGTGGTCATAGTTTCACTGCAATCCTCCATGTAACCTCGCATGGCCTTGGTCTCAGTGGTCAACATGCAGAGAATCTGCAGAGCTTTGACGCGCTGATTCACGTCAAGCTGAGCATAGCGCTGCTTGACCGTTTCCTGGGTAGCATCGAGTCCGGCGGGTGCCAGCAGGTGCAAGAGCTCATCGCAAACGTCGTGCTGACGTTCGTTCTTGGACAGCTGATGAAGAAGGCCAACAAGGATTCGCTCCCAGCCTCCATTGACAAAATCTCGCTTTCGAAGATGCTCAATCCAGTCGTAATCCTCCAGAAGCTGATCGGCGCGATGCTTCGTCTCTTCCTCCGTCTCCTTCTCGGCTGCAGCTGCCTCGGCAGCTATTCTCTCTGCCTCCGCTTTGGCAAGACTGCTGCGGGTGGCTCGTCTTCCTGGCCTGACTTCTGGCTCAGGAGTAGGCAACGCGCTGTCATCCTCGTCATCTTCCTCGTCGCTGTCTTCTTCATCGACCTCGGGCAAATTGATTCGCACCTTGCCTCCATCGGCCTCGGAATCGACCAGGATCTTTAATACCGAGCAATGAATCTCGTCAAGCAACTGGACTGGCACTTGCTCCGAGGCAACACAGAGAGTCTCAACATAATCGTCGAAAGTGAAAGAGTCCAGCTTGAAAACCTCGCAGTACACATTGAGTGTATCCCACGTCTCGAGCAACGGGCCGATCGATTCCATGTTGATCTTGTCGCAGAACTGGCTCTGCGGCATGCCATCGTTTTCAAGTTTGGCAGGAGGGTTTCTGCAGAGAAACTTGAGCGGTGGGCGCTTGCGGTCTTCCCGAGGCTCCAGCTGCAGATCTTCAATAGGATACTTTGGAGGGGGAGGAGGGGGAGGAGGCGGTGTAGGTTCGCGCTGCACAGGTGTCTGGATACCATAATCCGAAGGTGAACTAAACGGGTTTCCTCCATGAACAGGCATGTTGAGAGGCCATTTAATACCCTTGGACCCCGCTCCCTGCTGGCCCGGCTTTGCCTTACTCTTGGGAGCAGGCTTGAGTTCTGGCAGACGTACTGGGCCGGAATGAAGCGCAGAAGTCAAGTCGTGACCATTGGTCTCATGATGGACGTGTGCTCTCTTTTGCGCCTGAAGCTGTTTGCGCTCCATGACCTTGGTGTCATATCGAAGATGGGGAGGCACGCGCGTATCAATGTGATACTGGCTCGCATAATCGCGCTTAACCAACCAAGGTGCGCCGTTCCATGCATCGCGAGTGACGGTCTTTTTAATGAAGGATCTGAGCATTGCCTTGGTGAAGATACCTCGGTCTCGGCAGATATGTTCGTCCGTCACTATTGTCTCTTCTTCCGAGTCCTTGAGATCCACAAGATAACGGGTCGTTGGCAAAGAATGGCTTCCATCAGGGAGAGCGCGGGGTCCGAAAGTCGTCTTATCGCGGACCAATCCGTGGGCGCGATCACCTCCCTTCATGGTCACTGTAACCTCTTCACCAGGGTAATAGTCATGCTTGAACTCGTCGTAAATTTGATCAACGAGGTTATCGAGCCGAGAAACGATCTGAAACTGCACCTTACGCAGTATAGGACCTTTCAAGGCCTCGGGAAACGAAGCTTCGACCTCTTTGCCGCCTGCGAGCTGAAGTTAAGTGTAAGCCGTTGAATGTTAATTAAGGTTGGCAAAACAAACCTCGCTCTTCAAAGCCTCAAAAAAGGTCAGGCCTGAATGGCCAGTGATTTGATCATTGAAGCGACGCTGTGATATAGGTAAGTAAGAGATGCTAGGGTACAAATATAGGCATCATGGCTAACCTGTTTATAAAAATCCATGCTGAGATATGTGAGCAAAATATATTCAGATTTGGGTAATGAATTGCACTTACCGGTCAAGATAGTCCTCGTACGAGGTAAAAACCTCTCCCGTTTGAGGAATATGCCAGACCTAGCATTGTCAGTCGTTATGCTCAGACTGTAGCCCTGTGAGTGTAGCCATACCTCGATATTCTCATCCTCAATCTCTACCGCTGGCAAGAAACGGACGGGTTTGCGTTTGAAGAGGACCTTGTAACGACAGTTTAGTAAAGACGCTGTGGCCGTGAGACAATCGGTGGAAGCGCGTACCATGGTCTAGTGATCTAGGCGCAAGCGGCCGATTCGGATGTGCAAGAGAGAGAGAAACCAGCTGCAAGGCTGAGATATAGCCTCCCCCCACTAACAAGAATGTCACTTGAGTATGCTGCTATATCGCAGCATGGGTACGGGCAGGATTGTGGTGGAAGACACGAAGAGGATAGATCGTGCTGAGGCGGAATTTGTGGTCGTTTCGCTTGCGTGGGCGGATCGAGAAGAACGCGGGCGCGCAGGTGGGAAGTCGGGGGGGTGGGCTTGTCGCGAGTCCTGGTGCTGGTGCTCGAGCCCCGATGGACGACTTACACGGCGGAGGCTGATGGAGGTATAAGAAGCGAAAAAGATGATGTATAAGTTCTTCTGTCTAATGTGCACGAGTCGTCGAGGGCGAGACAACTGGCGGACGTGACAAGCGCGAGGAGAATGATGTAGGAGAGGAAAAAGAAGAAGCAAAGGAAGCAAGGAAGGAAAAGAAGCGGGCTACCCGTAGACGCGATGGGAGTTTAACGGCGGTGCCAGGTGCCCAGGGTCGGGGGTGGTGGGGTCACTGGGAGCTGAGAGATACCCGGGGCGCCACTAAGCCTTGGGTGCATGATTCAGTAACTGTTGTGTACCTGTACTTTAGCCAATGCCGTGCCTGGTTGCATTAGTGCACCAGGTTCACGGGCAACTTCTCCATGGATGGGCAAAGAATGCGGCTGCATATGCCCGACGAAGATGATATGAGTGAGCTCTAGAGAGACAGAAACACCGCAAGTCTTGTATTGTCGATACTGTAATAACTATTTAGTAGCTGGGTGGCTTGCATTATTAGAAGTCAATCGACTCAGCGCGTCCAAATGTCATGTCCCAGATGGTTTTTTTTTAGCTTAGCTCCCACCTCGTGGAGCCGTTCCTCCCAACCCCTGCTGGCTCGCCGGCCCTCCTCCTCGTAGCCCGAGATCCATCACTCAACTTTGTCCGCCTATAAAACAAGCGCAACTTGAGGTTTTGCCCACGTTCTTGGACTCTTTACAATCGTCCTTCAATCCTGCATTCGAAAAATACTAACTGAGGTATCGGTAGTGGAGCTTCATGGAGCTATTGCCGATATAGCTCTTTCTCTAAATTTCCTCGGAGACACGGCAGACCGTCATCTTGGGCCGCCAAGTAAGCTTCTTATACAACCACCACAAGCCATTTGCAACAACAAACAGCGGAGGACAGTAGAAGAACCTCTGAATGTCACACGACTTGATCAGAGCCAAATTATTGCAACCGGATCTTCCTACGGCAGTGCATCATGACATAGGGCTATGCAGCACTCCAACCTTTAGTTCAGGTGTGCCGTGTAAGTCATATTGCGATTATATAGAATCCTGTCGCTTACCACCGTACCCCTATTGAATTTACACAGTTTTTGAATAATGTACCATCATCGTGGAAAATCCTGACATCGCACCGTCCAACACTAGCACTCGCTATGCCAGTTCTGAGCTGAACCTGGAGTCTCCTCCAGGGGGGCAGCTTTATATCCATACCAGGAAGCTCCACATTTCGGATCGCCAGCACTACCGCCTGCCACTGGTCAAGCACTTTTGAATCCTGGGATAGTCAAGCGGCAAATATTGTTACAAACGAACCCAGAAATGCCTCCTTGGCGGGCCATAAGAAATGTTTGTCATAGCTGGGTCGACAACTGTGAACGACAGCTTAAGATCACGAATCTGATACTCTAAGAAAGGGATCTTCAATTTTAGGATAACTAACGTAAGTAAACCAGAAACTTGGTATGAAGTACTCTCTATATTGGAATGGATATAGCATTAGACAATGGCAGACCCCACCAAGTAGGACATGCGGACCCCCTTCCTACGTCTTAACTCTTCGGGGCCGAGATCCGGTAGTTCATAAACATCCATCATATAGGCGGAAAGACTCATTAATTTCATTCAAGAAAACCACGATACTGCCTTATTCAGGCTTAACAAGATGGAAAATCTATTTTGGGTATCCTAATAGCTACTACACTTCACGCAGTGAAATACACCACCCCGTAACCTATCCAGCTTCCAACCACACCAATCGCGGAGTAGGAGCTCGTAAACATCAATGGGATGAACTCGTAGCTCTTTCCAAATATTATCTGGTGTGCAAGTGAGCAGTACAGAATGAGCGGGACGCTCACAGCGATGTACAGCGTGCTGAATCGGTCCAGTAGGAAAATCCTGGACTTGTTAGAAGCGGGGGCAAGGCGGTCGAACGCCATGAGGAAGACCACCAGCCACATGATGGTGTAGACGGTCTTGATGGGAAACTCTGCCGGCGTGAATAGCAGCGGGAAGAGTGACACGTAGCCGGCAACAACCAAGGGACGGAAGGCTCCCAGATGACGTCTGTCTCGAAGGGCGATCAGACTGAAGGGAATGATGACAAGAAGAATGGCCTTCTCATGAACATGCCAACCAAAGAGGAAAGAGGCGTAGCCACAAAGAGTGACTGCGCCAATAAAGGTCTCCCAAGTCGGTTGGAAGAAGAGCTTGATGAGAGGCACGATCTGGAAGAACAGTGTGGCGAAGAAACAAACTTTCGTACCGACTTCAGGCAGGACCGCGAATGCTGTGTCTCCGACCAAGCCGCGAGTAACACTTTGCAATGCGCTCTTGTCAACGTCCCACCCAAATCTTGGGGCAACTGCAAAATGTTAGACACCAACGCTGGCCTTGCTTGAGACGGAACTTACCGTGAATCAGGATACGGTCCGCGAAGGAGTAAAGAGCCCAAAAGTTAGGCGCCCAGTAAGCATGGCAGAGACCACGGGAGAAAGGAAAGAGTCGTTCCTTGATCTGCAAGAGCTGATTCATGGCAGCAAATGGGCCCAAGGCAGCTCCAAAGATCACTACAACGCCCAAGCCGAGCTTGACGGAGTTCAGAAATCGAATGCGGAAGATAGACTTGGATGACAAGCAGTAGACCCGCAGGAGGTAGACAAAATAGGCGGGTGCCAAGTACAAGTAAATGTGCTTGAAGCAGAGCAGAGTAGCAAAGATCAAACCACTGGATAACAGGTCGTTCTTATGGCGGGCAAGCACAAGGGACATGACGAGAATACCGTACATGAACCCATTGTACTGGAAGTGAATGTGATCAATGATGAGCAGCCCAGGAGAAAGAATGATGGACAGTGCAACGACCTGAGCGGCACGTCGGGACTTCAGGGGCGCTGTGTCGATAAAGGTCTGAAGCGCCCAGACCAAAACAAGCTCTGTGATGATAACGGTAGCACGCTGGAAGTAAACTGTCTGCCAGCTCTCGTAGTCGAGGTTGTAGACTTTGACCATGAGGGGATCCACGAGGCGGGCGACGTGGGCCATCACCCATTCGAAATAGGCGAAGAAGGGGGGATAATCCAGGGTCCATTCCGACGTGTCCTCGGTATACCATTTCTCCAGAGGAAGACTGTTGGTGATGGCGAGCCAATTGCGGTGAACCTCGAAGTCGGTTGATTTGCTGTATGCGGTGATCAGCGACGCGACAGACATGATGGAAATAAGGCGAAATGAGCTCACTAAGCGGGGAACAGGAGGATCTTGAAGGCAGCAGCGACAAGCGCAGTCTGCGCAAGCGTTGGGTAGTTCTCGCTCATGATGCGCGTTGACTGTTGTTCATGACCTTGTTTCAGTGGGATCAGTCACAAGTCATGACGAGAAAGAAGCTCCAGGGAGATTGGCTCGTGTTCTTTCTGGGTCCCACTAAAATTCATCCTTGTTCAATTTGATTGACAGCTCGTGTGCCAGGGTTTAAGAAGATGATACATATAAGTAGATATTATAAAACACTTTATTTATGGTACTTCATGGCATAACTTATGACAAAGACATCGAATGATGACATGGTTTATGTACTTCTTCGTCGTGCAGTGCTTAGGTTCAATCGAATTCTTTGCAATTATTCCAGTAAAATTCAGAGTCATGACGGTACACCAGCTAATGTGACTTGTAACTTGCAGAGATTAGATCAGCCAATGCCAACTTACTGGTCAGTCAACCTACACTGGTGCTACGGTGTGCTATGATGCTACCTACCAGTTAATTACCAACCAATTGCCTGAATAATACGAAAGGGGCTCTCCTCTATACACCCAGACCGAGCTACTACTGACGGGGCCCGAGCTCTTTTTTCCCCAGCTTCTACACGCCAAATCCACCAATCATTCTCTCTACTATGAGTTACGCCACAAAACCCCGTTCAAGGCTGGGCGGCATGGCTCACATGTGGCTTCACCAACCCCCATCCTCTCCTCATGACATACTTTGACACTTCTCGACTTTTCAGTCTTGACGGTCAATTGTTGGGGTTTTTGTTTCTTTCTTCAATAGAATCATTGTATCTTGTGGCTCGTTGTTTATATCTTCTTGGAGTCGTTAATTCTCAGCTCTTTTCCCCAATCATCATTGACCCTCCACTCCAACCTCTATTTCTGACCTGCACGCCTGTTCCAGGGGCTGGATAGTGCAAAGTGTCCTCAGCCTTGCCTCCACCAACTTGGCTCACACCATCCTCTTTTCAAGTTCTTTGCCAACGACCTAGTTGGGTGAAAGAGTGCCTCTGCAGGTGTCAGGTCTGCGGTTGATCAATTGATCCGTTCTTGCTCTTCTTCGTCTTCCATCCATTGGAACCACCTACAACTTCCGCCATGAAGGTGTCTTTGTCTTTGGCTGCGCTGCTGGCAGCAAGCCTGTCCCAGGCCCAGTATCTTATCAGTGAGCTCAGTTTTGGCCATGCTGGAAGGTTTGCTCTACCCTCCGTGCCTGTGTAATACTACACTGTTCAGGAATGTTGCTAACCCGCACCCGGTCTCCAGGATAAGTCCCCCCGAAGCTCGCGGGCAGATTCCCAACTTTGCTGTTCAAGGCAACCCAAACACGCCCGAGGTTCTTTCAAACCGAATCATCCTGACCCCTATTGCTCCTGGCAACCAACGCGGTGCCGTATGGGGCCAGCAACCTCTGCTCCGTAACCAATGGATCGCCGACGTCGACTTCCGAGCCAACGGCCCAGACCGCGGCCGTGGCAACCTCAATATCTGGCTTGTTCGCAACGGTCCTGCTACGATCGGTGCTGGAAGCATCTACACTGTCGGAAAGTTTGACGGTCTGGCTTTGGTTATCGATACCTCTGGTGGATCGAGTGGTATGGTTCGAGGTTTCTTGAACGACGGAAACACCGATTATGCCAGAAAGAGCAACGTCGATGAGCTCTCATTCGGACACTGCCCTTACAACTACCGCAACCTCGGTCGACCTTCCCAGATCAAGCTCCGACAGAACTCCAAGTCGTTCCGTGTTGAGGTGGATGGCAAACTATGCTTTGAGTCGGATAAGATCAGCATCCCTACTGGCTATCAATTTGGTGTCACTGCTGCGACCCCTGATAACCCCGACTCCTTCGAGGTCTTCAAGATGGTTGTCATGGCCGATAACAGCGACAGCGGCGCTGTCCGAAACGATCCTCCCAAGCAGCAGAACCAGAACCAGAACCAGGCCCGCGGCCAGCCCGTTCAGGATAACTCCAACAACAATAACAAGAGAAACGATGGCGAGTACGTAGATGAGGACCCCGATATCTTCCAGACTTCAAAGTCCCAGTTCATGGACCTGCACAACCGCCTTCAAAACACCAACCACCAACTCGCCTCCCTGCAGCGCACTTCCTCCCGCCACCAGCAGCAAGACGAGAAGCGCCATGACGACCTGACTTCTCTTATCGGCCAGCTTCGTGGTGATATGCGAAAGCTCGACGACATCACCGCCCTGCAGAGCCGTATTATGGAGCTCGAGAAGGACGTTCAGGGTCTTCGAAAGGAACTCACCCGCAAGCTGCAGTCCACTGAGCGCACCTTTAAGGACACCCTCTCCGACCACCACTCTTCCCTGTCAGAAGCTGTTATGGCCAAGACCCCTGGCCATCGCTTCCTCATCTTCTCCATCATCGGCACTCAGTGCCTTCTTGTTGCTGCTTACGTGGTATATAAGAGACGGCGCGCGTCCATGCCCAAGAAGTACCTGTAAACGATATAAAAAGAGTCAAGAGGAGGACAGTATTTGTATCAGAGGAGATTTTGTATGTAGGAGAGTGAGGTTTTATGACTTCACGCCTTTTTCATTACTGTTATTATGCTTTGTAAATTAGATGCATAGGCCACAAGTACATGGGAGAGCTTTTATGTTTGCGAGAGAGAAAACCAATGAGCATGATAATTTTAAAGATTTCATAATTCAAAACCGCAAAGCTAAATGCCTCGATACATCCCAAGTTCAATCTCATTACCAGGCCCAGATGCTCGATGTTACTAGGCTAACCCAAGAACGACGGCAAGAAAAAAGAACCTACATCTATGCTATTGCATATATTCCAAACTCGCTTGCTCTTATTACCATCACTTTCATAGTGAATATTTAAGCCCTCGCAAATTCATCAAATTTTCTCAAAGCTGCCGTTGACCACGTCAAGCATCTCATCACCCTTGGGCGCACCAGAGGTCAGGTTCTCATAACCTTCGTGCGTAACGAGGATGTCGTCCTCAATGCGCACGCCGCCAACGGGGTAGTACGTCTCCAGAAGCTCCCGGTTGATGAATTTGGCGTGTGTAGAGTTGTTCAGGAAGTAGCCCTCAATGAAAGGGCGGCAGAAGTAGCTTGGACAAGTTAATACGTGTTCATACATGTGCACGTTAGATGAGTACTTACATTCCAGGCTCGATGGTCACAATCATGTTTGGCTGGAGAGCCTGTCTTGGCTTTGTAGGCAGTGAAGCCGAAGCCATGCGGTGCATAGCCACAAGCGCCGTGGCCGTCACCATCTCACGCTTTCCGCCCTCAACGTGAAAGTTGTCCCTCATCAAGAGACGCTCAGAGCCAGTGACATCGTGGACCTCGAGACCAATGTGGTGGCCCAAGCCGTGAGGGAAGAAAGCCGCGACAGTTCCCGCCTTTTGGATCTCGTCGAAGCTACCTCTCAGGAGACCCAGTTTACGCAGGCCCTGGAGAGCCACATCGCTTGCATGAAGCTGCAGCTCGTAGTAGACAGTTCCGGGACGGACGCGCGCTATACATTCTTCCTGCATACGCTGCACAATGGAATAGATCGCAGCGGCTTCCTTGGAGAAGCTGCCGTTGACGGGGAGTGTACGGGTGATATCGCTGGCATAGCATTGATATTCACAGCCAGCGTCAACAACGATCAGTTGCTTGCCCTCGAGAGGTTGGTTGTTGGCTCCGTAGTGCAAAATAGAAGCATTGACGCCGGCGCCAGCAATGATGGGATACGCCTGAGCATGCGCACCGCGTGAAGTACAAGCCGCGAGAAGAACTGCTTCGACGTCTTGCTCATTGCGCATGGTGAGTAGGCGCTCGGCAACAGCGCGATGAGCGGCAGCTGAGATGCGTGAAGCCCGGCGGATAAGTGCAACTTCGTACTCCGTTTTGACCACACGAGCCTGGTCCATGGCAGGACGCAGCTTAGAGCAGTTAATTTGCGTCTGTCCCCGAGGCCGATCATTCAGTTTGGGAGCCTGGTCCGAATGAAGGACGTAGAGAGTCTTCTCAGGACGAAGATGACCGTGCAGGAACTTGGACAACTGAGCCGTGTACCGAACGTCGTCAACGTCGTATTTTCGCATAGCCTCTGCGGCGTCTGGAGTTGGGCCATGGTACAAGACCTGACGCGGCTCAGCGTAGGGGATCCAGAGGGTGAGACGATCCGTAACAATCTCGTAAGTGACAGCACAGTCGGGGAAGTCAGCACCACTCAGATAGTAAAAACTTGGATTTGGTTAGTAAAAGATCTCTGTGAAGATTGGGCGACATACTATCTGCGTTGCTTGAAAGGGGGTGACTGGTCTGAGTCCTCGTAGAGTCGCGTAGGCTCACCAGGAAGATATATGAGGCCATCAGTGACACCGAGCTCTTTGGCAACCTTGCGCGCGTGTAGTTTTGCTATATGAGAAGTTAGTATCCCTTCAGGTCTCTAGACATCAAGAGGTAGAGCCTCATATCTTGACATACCGGGATACTTGTTGCCGCTGCTGCTGTTACCGCCAGAATCATCGTCGCTTTTCCTTACCTCCACGCACCTGTTCCACGGCTCTAGTCAGTAATCCGAGTACCGTGTCGAATCATAGCCATGCAGCAATGCCCCAAGGCGAACTCACAGCGCGTCAAACTCATCTTCAAGTATAAACTCGTAGCTGATTGATCTTCTTTCGCGTGCTTGCGGCCTTGCATCTCCGCAGACAGGCTTCGGAGGCGTTATCGGCGGTGCCATCTTAGTGCGCTATAAGTGTATAGGATCTGGCACGTAACGTGCTATAAGAAAGCCGAGATATCGAAGAGAGTTGGATGCAGGCGCAAAGTCGGGAGCATGTGTTGTTGCTTTTGAGAGATGGTTTCCATGTGATAACAATAATCAATAGCTAAGTCAATAAGCTTTAGCCCGCCGTATCCGTTGCGGTGCTCATCGGGCTTGTCCCAGCGTATCGCAGCGCCGCGATAACGCCCTATAAGCCTGATTGTACTAATCCATCAACTTCATGACGCAACCAGACCGACAAAGAGATGGTTTAGGCTGTGATACAACTGTTGAAAATTAGTCGAGTGGAACAATCCGAATTTAGAACTGAATAGTGGTTGAATTGTGGCGGACTCATCCCCTAACTTTATCAATAACGCATCTTATGGTATGTACTCAGCCGCATTGAGATTCATAGTCTCATTACATCGAAACTAAAATTGTGCAATGCTAGCAAGTAGCCCTCTTTACATGATCCTACACTTCTTCATCGCCTACTCCCTCCACCCAAACTCACAGCCGTGAGCTGACAATCCGATCATTGCCCATATATGTGTATATATATATACATGCACCAAATCAAGCCGCCGTCTATGTGCATTGGCCGTCTCTAAGAATGCAGACATTCCTTTGTCATCCTCCTCATCCTATGGTATCCTGGAGCCCTTAACAGTCCGAGCACTCCATCCTAAATCACAATCGCTCTTCCCATAAAATCAAAATCAAAATCACTAGCCGACGCCTCGCGCGCTGCCCTTCCTCCCTTATCATAATGGGTATCAAATGTAGCGACCGTTACATTCCTTGGAATCCTCCTCTTCCTGAGCCGAAGAAGCCTCCCCAATCCGGCTGCATTCCCTGTTCCGTAAACATCTGTTGTATTTGCCTTTCTTGATGCCGTTGTGTGTTCGCTCGTCGACTTGACATCGAGTGTCCTTGGTGGATCGCATGCGTTTGTGACACTGGTCGCCTTTGTTGCATCATCGGTTGGCTAGGCGGCATCCCCATTATCGTCGATGGGTTGGCATACATGGGTTGTCCCACCGTATTCATCATGGCCTGGCCCTGTTGGTGCACCATATAAGGTGGTGGCTGTCCGAAGATCTGACTCTCCACATCATCGAACGTTCCAGTCAGGAAGAGCTGCATGTCCTGGTTTGAATCGCCAATGCTAGTCGGCGGGTCTGTCTTGCTAGGGTAGCCCAGTTCCATCATAGGTTGGTTGGGATAAGCAAACGGGTCCTCGGAGGGGAACATAAGCGAGTCGAGCTTGTTGACGGGATTGTGCATGCTCATTTGTTGTCCCCTATAGGGAAATCGCTGAGTACTTGTTGCGGCACTGCTGGTCGATTCTGGTGTGCTTCGCTGCATGTCTGGAGTCATGAACTCGCCAAAGTTGGGAGAGAAAGTGCTATCTTGGAATGCTGCCATGCCTCCTGCCTGCATATCCATTGTACCTTGGGACAAGGTGGTGGGATATGAACTCGTTGACATCTGACTGGTACGCGTAAAGTCGGTTGTTCCAATCGACGACATGCTTGCAGGAATCGGGGTGTGGTGTGATGAGACGGATGAAGGTCGTCCTGTAGGGGCGGATCTCTTCTTCGACGGCACTTGTCGCACAGCTCCAGCATCCAGCTGCTCTGGTAGTTGGTCAAATAGAGCCTATTCAGCCATGTTAGTAACCAAATACTTTAAGATTCCCAGGAGTGATTTGAGACATACTTTGAGAGCGCCGGTAACACGTTCCGCCGACATACTCTTCTCCGCTAGTGCTGCTATCATTTGCCTTCCAGCTCGCGCGTCTGCTAGAACCTCACCAGACCCAGGCTTCTCAGGGTTTTCAGTAGCGTAAAACACAAGAGAAAGGACCGCAAAGAATTCGGTATACAACATAAACCAATATGGTCCACTAAGCACCCTTTGTTTGCGTATCTCGAGGCCAATGTGTACGATATTGCGGGAGACGCTGATCGCTGCCGCAGCACAAGCATACGATAGCTCATCAACTTTGGTTCCATGGCTCAAACGAGGAGAAACGTAATGCAAAAACGGTCTGTATAGCACAAGCTGGACATGTGCATAAGCAAATCTCAACAAGTGACGGATTCTGAGCATAGAGTTAGCACTGTCTCACGGTGAACAAAGACTTTCTTTGCTTCACTTACCGAACCGTCTCAATTGGGCCCTCGCCGCTGGGGCGCCAGTGCTGGGGTAGCCTTTCAAACCAAGAGTGAAGCTCGGCTTCAATCTCCTTGATGCGGCCGTAACTAATCAGATAGGTGGAAGCAGGCTTGTTGTCCTTGGTCACAGTTTGACCTAATCCCTTGGTTGGATAGACGTATTTCGTGACCTTGGACAATATTTCCATCAATTCTGAGTGGGCGTTGAACGCTTGGAAAAACGACGGCGAACCAGGAGGTGGTCGCAAAATACCACTATGCGTGATAAACTCGTCGTCGATTTCTAAAGGGAACGGTTGGTCGATGTCATCCACATTCAGGAGGAGCGGAAAGCCGAGTAACGTAGACACATAGATATCCATCTGTCGAACCACATAGAATACGCGTTTCCGGACTTCCTGCTCAATTGGGTCTATCTTTTCGTGCTGTAGATGTCGATGAAGACCTATTCGGAGTGACGAGCGAAGTGCAATACCGACGAAGGAATAGCAGCTGTTGAGGTTCGAGGTGGCTTGGAGAAAAAGAATAATGAACAAAAGGGCTTGTAGTGAGATGAGGTCACGACAATCTGTCATATCTTGCAACACGGATCGCGCTGCGTTGTAGTATTTCAGTCCTTCCTCGGTCGCATCCTGATAAGCCATACTTGCGGGGTCGCTGTCATCGAGATTGTTGTACATGCACCCAAGAGCCATAACAGAGAAGAGCAGTCCAAGATATTGCGTTTCCTCCTTTGATAAGTTGTCCAAGGGTCGTTCATAAATTTTGTCCATTTGCTCGTAAAAAGTGGGAACGTGTACAATGCGGACGAGGCATGTCGCACAGCTGAGAGAATAATAGCAGAGCTTTCGGGTAACGTCCTTGGGTGGAAGCTCGGGATAGCTTGGAGCGGCTGAGAAGGGTGTTCCGACGGAAGATAGTGAGGGTGAGTCGAGGCCAGCTGGTCGTTCGGCGCGAGGTAGAAAGGGAGTTTTTGAAGTTGGACCAAGCATGCCTCGGAAATGTTCCTTCATGCGTTTCAAAAACACAGCGCCAGAGGAGATGCCATGGAAATCCCAGCTTCCCTTCTCGTCGAGATCGAGTTGGCCCACTGAATCGATCATGGAAGTCAAATGAGCATCGTTTGGGTCAGGCTGACTTGGTGGAGGCTGTCGAGACTTGGAGGATTGAGAACGTGCGGTTTCGCGATTACGGAATTCTTGTTGAATTGCTGGATCGAGGTTCGGATCGGCTAAATCGACGTCGGGCATGAATTTGGAAAGAAGAGATTCAGCGCGTTGCAGTCGACTTTCAAGGGCTTCGATATACTGTGGCGCAGGATTTCTTCTTCGGTTTGAAGGTTTATCGTATGTGCATTCTGCATTAACGGTCAGCCACCTTAACGTTTCTCGATACAAGTCTTGAAGATATTGAAACTAGGCTATTGAGCGAAGAATCACGACAGTCACGTACCATAGCTATAGACAGAGCAATGTGTGCATGGCTGCTTGCCGTCACACTTGATTTTCTTCCGTCGGCATTCGTCGCAGGCGCGCGTTACTCGTCGTCGCTTTTGAATCGGTTGTGATGACGCGCCGGGCTGTCCGTTACCATCCTCGTCCATTTCGTTGTCGGACTTGATGCTCGCTGAAGGCGAATGGGCGTCATCTTGCCAGTCATGGGACGACTGGCCGCCGTCGTGGTCAGCGACATCGGGTGGCATGTCGAACTTAATTGAGTCAGCAAAGGACGATGAATTAGATTACTCTCTTGATCGAGTCTTGAACATGACAAGGCAATGAAGATAAGAGGTTTGAACGACTTGGCAAAGCCTAGTGCCCCATCGGCGATTGAAGTCGCCAATGATACTATTTCCGACAGGAGTACAGCGCAAAAGACGACGTAGATGCAGCCGCAATATAGGGAGGCGCGTTCGGGGGCATGAGATTCAAGCGCCAGAACGACGAATGCGACTCGAGGGTGATGTTGTAGAGTTTCACTCACTAGTTAATAGGCCTGTCGGCCACGATGAAATCGAAAATAGCGGGTTGAATAATGTTGCGTGCGAAAAAGAGAAAGAGATCGTCTTGGTCGCCGCCACCGTGCGGCAGAAATGGAGGTTGAGACGGGCAGTCGAGGTGATTGAAGTCGAGTCGAAGGGACTACTGATTGAATGAGTTGCAGGGTCGTCGTAGGCGTATGTAGTGAGGCCTGTGGCAGCCCATATCCAATCGCCCCCAAGACTCACGGCCTAGACCATTAGCGATCAAGAGGCGTCAGTTTAAGTTCCCGCGGAGGAGTGTCAGGATCAAGAATAGAAACAGAGTCGGGAGAGAATAATACAAAATTGAAAAGTGATGATGATGAAGAAGCGCCCAGGTGTTGGGCGATGGTACCAAGCACCGTAGCGTCCTGTGCTGTAGCGCACTGGAGAACTAGACGAGACCAGACTAAACCGTTCCAAGTTGCAGCAAAAGGGATGGGGAAGGACGGAGAAAGCCCAGAGGCGGGCGGGCAAAGGCGATTTGGTTCAGCGTCTGAGCGTACAGTAGGTACGTCTCGTAGGGGACTTACGAACGAGCGAAGCGGGATGGGCGAACGAGAGAGGGATGAGTGGCAGCGAGACGGGTTGTGGAGACGGGACATAAATGGGCTTGGGCTCTCCAAAAGGACCAGCCAGGGCTTTTGGGAGCGCAAGGCTTAACGAAAGCGAAGCCAGTCGGTACCGTACTATCGGCACAGTGCAGCCTGCACCTCGCTTTTTCGCGCTCATGTCCCAGCTCGCCAGAGAGACGGTAAGATTTGTCCAAGACTCAGAGCTGGTAGACAAGAGTATACCAAAGGGACGATGAGACACAAAAGGCTTGAAAATCCGAGTGCCAAGCAATACCAAGGCACAGAATGTGTCGAGCCAAGAGTTGAAGCCAAGTGGAATCAAACACCAGTGGATAACTGTGTGGTATGGAACTAATGGGCAACTGAGGGAGACATATGGAGCACCTGGGAGAGAGACGCGCAATATGCCCAATACTAACATTTCCCAAATAAGGATCATATGGTTCACGAATGGATGTCTCTGTGAGGCGGTAGATGTCTAGTATGAAAGGGCGTCAATTGGAGTAGGGCGTCCCAATGAAACGAGGAACAATTGGGTTAAGGTTACGGGTGTAACAAGCAGAACAGACCGTCGACTTATGACGGCGGAAGCAAAGAGTTCAAGATAATGATTTCACAATCAATTCGTGAGGCCAAGTTGTGAACAAGAAAGTCATGCTGTTCTGTGTTCTGCTACACGTCTCTAGAAAAGAAAACCACTCATAGAAACGGGAGGCTCCGTGAAAGAGACCAATTTCGATCCTCACACTGTACTTCGCAAGTCGATTCGTTGCTGCAGGGGGATTGTCCTTTTCACTATACCGGGACAGGGAGGTAAGGTGACATTGAATCGCTGTAGTCTGTAGTCGACATGGAGACGTTCTTTGGCTTGATCACTTACAAAGGAACCCCCATCGTCGGGGCGAGATAAGTACTCAAGCCTCACCATGAGGTCCGAAAACCGCTCATCAACAGCAGTGTTTGGATATTCCTTATATTACCAGACTACAGCAGTTACTCGAGACATATCTTGGCACATTGCCAGAATGAGTCACGTTCCAAGTCCAGCTACACTATCGGCTCAAAACGCGTCGGTGGCTGGCTTACTGGGCCCTTCCTTCGAGAAAAGGCCCTCTGTTCCTTCAACAAACACGAATAATATCATAACATATTGCAGTACCAGCTCATGCGTAATTCAGGTCGGATCACGGCTATGACGGACGGGACGGCAAGCTTACTGTCTAAGAAAAGGGAAGGCATCTCCTCTGGCCCTGCAAGTGGACAGGTACATCCATGAGCCAAGCCGCGCGGCCGCAAAATAAACTCGCAGTCTCAGGTACCGGCCCCCTTGGGAACGACAGCCGCTCGGCGCCGTCCTATGCGCAAGCGGCAAGCTCAAGCCTGTACGGACAGCACCGGCAGATTCAAGCGGTGGCTTTTGGTTATTTATCTGTATATACCCAAGACATGTCACTGCATACTACGTAGTAATTGCCGTTGATTGCTTAGTAGAGCATGCCCTGGCTCGCTCACGTCTCAAGTACCCAGAAGTAATTTTAAGCACCCGCTAAACGGGGGTTGCAGAACGAACGGGCAAACGCAAAACGCTCTAGACCAACCTTGTCGTCAGCCAGATCGCACCCACTCTAGCGAAACTCGCATGGGCACGCTGGCAGGCGTCTGGATGGCTGCACTAGAGTAGACCTAAGTCTCAGCAGCATAATCTTGTGGATACCGGCTTTTGTTGCCGTGTTATCTGCGTGGAACAAGTCTGTGGCAAGAACATGTAGGTGCCAGAGTTGCGAGATAACCAAGTGGTGGTGATGATGATGATGATGACGATCGTACCGAGGAGACATTGCCTTGGGTATGTAAATAGAGTAATTAAGACTAATGTCTGTGTAGCTTACGAAGTAAGTCTTTCTGAAACTAGATACACTAATACGAGATGGAAGAGTGTAGTTAGGCTTGTGTTTTACAAAACATTTTCGCATAAAGATATAATTTCATCTTGAGATGCAACTTACACATCATGGCGATATTCTTCAACCATGAATATTGTTTTATGTTATTGGACATTCTGCAATGATCCATGCAAGAGCCATTGACGGACCCAACTTTGTTAATACCTTATCCTACAGCCCAATGCATTGGCTAAAATGCGACCCAAGCTGCGGAAGCGCAGACGAGCGCGGTATTAAGACATTGCGATGGACTTGTTAGCAAGTAGCGTCTGGCCGTCCTGGAAAGTTGACGAAACAGCTTGTCTCAATATTAGCTGAATTTAGAAACCACCATTGTATCGGCTCCGGGTGTCGCGGAAGCTGAGGGCTGTGGATTAATGGACGATCCCCCAGGCCCAGGCCCGAGGAGATATTATCACTGTGGCTTCTAGCCCACCTGTCACCACGCAAGAGACCGGAGCGCCACACATAATGGCAGCACAGTCAGTCCGAGTTGGCGAACATGAGGTGACACAGGAAGAATTTGTATGCATGACATAACTAAACCGCCGCATTGGGCGGTCGACACAGTCACAGCAAGCGTGCATCCAAATCTCCGGCTCTGGCCCGGGTTTCCTCCGTTAAAAACTGCTAGCTCCTAACGGCGCAGCCGAATTGCAACAGCGCGCCCTCTCGCGCGTTCGGGCTGAGAGTCAATACATAATACAAGCTGTGAATCCATTGGTGGAAAGGGTGCTAGCCGTTCTTAATCTCTGATTGGCGCTGGGCGCGAACCACTAAGCTGATTCTGTTCATTCTGTTGTCGTTCTTTGATCCAAAAATACGTATCTTCCTCGGCCGATAAAGTCGGGTCAGCGGGACAAATTCTATCTGCCGTGGAATTGTTCTGCAATAGATCTTGGCGCTGCACCAAAGCTTTGTTTTAACCTCTCCCACCGGGTTTGTCTCCAGGCCCAGCAGTAACTGAAAGTCTGAATCTTTAAAACCTAGATATCATCTGACATATCAAGTGCGACGGGGGTTTTCTGTATTCCCTTTTGCAGATCGTACTACACTGTGGTTATTTTCACTAACCACTACTTTCACCTTATTCGCACACGTTCTCTTTTCCTACTCAGGTTTATGATGATAGTGCATGACAATGTTGATAACAGTACAGCTTTTAAGTCCCATGCTAGCGATGTAAAAAATGATCACTTCTTTCTGGAACGTTTCTCTCTGCTCTTATTCCATTCCCAGACAGAGAGAGAGAGAGAGAGAGGTGGAGCGCGGACATACTAATCTGGACATCCGTACAGGGATTCAGAACTGCCGCCGTACTTTTAACGTGCAACATGCATCCGTACCTCTGCCATGGTGGGAGAATAGAATACGTAAAATCCACAGTTCAAGGTCACATAGTTATTGTCCGATAAAAAGTCGTAAAGCACGTCATCAGTGATCCTAGGATCCTAGCTCAGTCCTAATGCTTGTAGCTAGCCTACTCTAGAAATGACTTCTTTTGAATCGACAAAGAAGTGAGGAGGGCCCGGCAGTCGGGACCGAATCGGCCCTCTACCAGGATCACACCTTCCTACACCGAAATTCTTCACCGAAATTCACCGAGCTGGAGTCTCCACCCCCACTTCAGCCTACGTTAAGTTAGAGGCAGCAACTACCTCACCTATCCACCATACCACACGTCAAGGTACAGCTCTTTGTATCTGTCCCACATTGTTCTCGAGGTACGCTGGGTATTTTGTTGGCATATCATTACCGTCAAAATGTCCGAATCAAACTCTCTGCTGGCATTCTTTAGCCAAATGAGCAACTTGGGCGGCATCGTTGTCCAAGGTTCGTTCTGTTCATGTCGTTAGAGTCGTGAACATCATTGTTCGACGCGACTCCAAATACCATACTAACTTGAGTCTCCTAGATCAACCCAAGCTCGACCTCGATCTCTATATTCAGAACTACACCGGTTCGTCACTACCATCTCGTCGGTGATATCTCGACGAGCTCGCTAACAGCTCGGCAGGTCGAACGAGGGTCGATCGCCTTATCCAGATCGGAAGGTCTTCGGTGCCACTATGTGTCGATGCGCTGAAGGCTGCCATTACCGAAGCCAAAGCAGGCTCTGATATATCATTATACCTTGAGGCTTGGAACAGCATTCGCACTGCCGCCCCTCAGGAACCCGAAGCCCAAAAAGACCAAGCATGGATCGAGAAAGTCGAGCGTGAAAACAAAGCCGAAACGGCACGGCTCGAATCTCAGCTCAAGCAGTACCGCCATAATTTGATCAAGGAGAGCATCCGGGTATGTGCAAAATCAAATAGTAGTTTCTTTTGGTCTATCTAACCTGGCTTCAGATGGGTAACGAAGACTTGGGTCAGCATTTTGAGAAAATCGGATATCTAGACGCAGCAGCCGATGCGTACAACCGCATGCGCCCGGACGTGACAACCACGAAGCACATTATCGACTGCGGAGTACACCTCGTTAACGTCTACACTGCTAGACGCGACTGGACCATGGTCCTCAACAACCTGGGAAAGATTATTGGCGTCCAGAGTGAGGAGGAGCGAGCCTACCAGCCTTATACGAAGTTGGTATCCGGTATTGCGCTCTTGGGACTTAAACACTACAAGGACGCGGCCAACAACTTCCTTCAAATTGATTTTACTTTACCGCCCGCCCAATACAACCACATCGCTAGTCCCAATGACATCGCCGTTTATGGAGGTCTGCTTGCGCTGGCCACTATGGAAAGAAAGGAACTTCAGACTCGAGTTTTGGAGAACCAGTCCTTCCGTTCATTCCTGGAGAACGAATCGCATGTTCGCAAGGCCATCAGTCTCTTCGTTAATGGCAGATACTCGAACTGCCTATCCATTCTCGAGTCCGTTCGAAACGACTACCTATTGGATGTGTATCTGCAGCGTCACATCTCGACACTGTACTCCCAGATTCGGAACAAGTGTATCGTTCAATACTTCATTCCATTCTCATGTGTCACTCTTGAGACTTTAAATCAAGCATTTGCGCCAGAAGGCGAGTCTGTCGAAACAGAGCTAGTATCCATGATTCGTGAGGGAACACTCAAAGCCCGTCTGGACGCGAAGAACAAAGTAAGTCCTGCGCTTCCCCTTTATGGGACACATACTAATCCTTCACAGCTTCTCATTGCTGTTCAACCCAATCCCCGTTTTGAGATGCAGAAGCAGGCACTAGGTGTCGCCCGCCAGTACGAACGGGAAGCTAATGAAAGACTTCGGAGAATGAACATCATTGCTGCCGGTCTCGAAGTGGTTGGTAAGAGACCACCGCATTCAGGCCACGCTGGTCGAGGGATCGATGAGCAGTGGTATGATGATACCAAAGGGTCTAGCCAAGTTGAAGCTTAGAAAACTTCGAAACTTCGAGGAGGTAAAACTTCTCTTTTCAATCTTGGGGATACACTTGAGGGATTTGGCTTCAAATCGTGAGCAAATTGACTGCATATCGCATTACAGCCTAGGCGTTATAGGTTTCCTGACTATGACTATTCGCTTAAGAACGCGGACGTACTGTATACTAGATTAGATTCGGCGTCTAGGGGCATGTTCTGAAATGAAATCATCAATTCGGCCATTTTTGTAGTACACATGTGTATGTTTCTTGTATTCAAGGGGTATCATTATTGGACCTGGAGCCCTTAACTCCGACTCGTTACTCTCCCTCGCAGCAAACACTGCCTTAGCCCATCAACTGTCGCAAGTCTGTAGGTGGCCATCGGACTTGCGCAAACGTGAGGCAACGCTTGATGCTCTGCAAATACTTGCGCGTAACCTCGTCACCCATAACATGGCCTTTCTCTCCATTGTGGAGCTTCTCGCGAGCGCTACGCTCGTGAATACCAACCATGGTAACACCGATAGGCCATGCCGCCTTGCCAATACTCAAACGCAGGTATCCATCATTGGCATCCACGTAGCGACGCTCTTGGAGAGCTTGAACAATCTCTATGACAGGCTTAAGAATATCATCATCGAGCTCGCCTTGTTCAAACTTGCGGAAAAGCTTTGAAGGAAATTGTAAGTCCAAATGTTATCAGACCAGATGGGGAAATGTGACCTACTGGTTTCATATTCTCTCGCGTCTGCACCATCGCATTGTATGCTATTTTGCTGGCACTCGTATCTCGCCTCTCAGCCTCCATAGCACGTTCATACTCTGTGAGTACCATCGTAAAGTAGCTCGCCAGTTGTCGAAATAGCCATTTCCTGCCTTCTTTGTCTTTAGGTAGCTCGCTGTCGACCTTCATATCTTTTTCATCCACGAGTTCCAGTGTTGTCGGGATGGGTCCTTTCGAGACCACTGTCGTCAATCTGCGGTATCTTCTTACCCTCGCAGCGTGGCTCTCGCCGAACAAGATAGCCGGTTCACCCAAGCCTCTCAGCTTCTCCATAAGCTCCTCGTCAGGGATGTCCTCGCTCGCATGAACACCATCCTCAGCATCTTCACTCTTGGCCTTGACCAGCTCCGGCAAGCCAAGTCGCTTCCTACGAGCGCGCTCTTCTTCAGCCTCTTGCTCTTCGCGTCTCCTGCGCATGTCCTCGGCTAGTTTACGGCGCTTCTCTTCGCGGACGGCATTCTCGGCTGCGGCATCTTCCTCTCGTTTGCGTTTGACAGCAGCTTTGGCTTGGCGCTCGGCTTCAATGGCTTTTTGTTCGGCGAGGTAGGCTTCTTTCCTTTGCGCTTCAATTTCCGAGCGTCTGAGGTACTTCTTTTCGTCGCTACCTGAGCCCTTCTTGCTCTTTGAAAGCTCCTTGTTCATCAACGCCGCAAAATCCATGACGAAGATAAATGACCGTTTCTGGCAAATGTCGTTTTTCTTTCGGCGCTGGGAGGCTGATTCGGGTTTTCAGGTCTAATTTCGTATTCGGGTATCTTTTTTCGAAAGAATTCGGTTACTCGGTGGTTAATAAGTCGCTGTCGCAAGTTGTGAGTTGATCAATTTTGAGTTTACTTGGGTTGCGAAATCATGATGGTTATAGCGATATCGGCTAATTCGGATACAGTCAACTTATCGATGCCACTTCTATCACTTGCGACTTTGGCAACCAGGCTCAATTCAAGACGTGGTATTAATAATATTCTCTGTGGTTTTGATTTTATTTTCTAAAATGGCTTCTCTTCCTCCAAAATCCCTTCGCGAAGATACAACTCCTTTCTTACTTCAGCTCTTCTATCGTACGGGAGCTCTTCACAGGTATTCAGAGTTGTCCATTCCTATGTCACTTTACGCCCCATGATATTGACATTAGTTTTCTATATTAGACCAGATGAGTTTGAGTTCAATGGCCATCCTCCGCACATTTCCGTGTATACGTGGTCAGATTGCACTTTAAATGAGCTTGCTCTGGATCTTGCAGCTACCAAACCTTCGGCTTTCCCGTCACCCTCTCTGGGATGTCGTTTAGTATTCCAGCTGGTATTTCCGGATCTCCGCAACACCACCGCAGTCACAAATTCTCCTCCTCATTATGGGGTTAAGGACCTTGGCAGCATCGTGATAGGTGGCGACTCTGGAACAGACGCGTCGGGGGACGTATCCATGGATGCTACAGCTAGAGGCACTGATGATAGATACAAGACCCTCAGCGAAGCGCGATTTGTTGTTGGCGATTACATCACTTGCGCAATACTACCACCTCTCTCGGACGGCTCAGTGGCACCAGCCTCAAGCGTGCGAAAGGAGCAGGCTTCGGGTTCACATGATGCTCGAGCGAGTCACCGAGGAGGGCGAGAGAATGGCTTCGGCCGTGGCGCCTCTAGGGGAGGTCGAGGCGGTTGGAGGGATGATGTTGGAGGGGATTTCCCCATGGGAGAGTGGAGGAGAGGTGAGAGATTACCGGATGCTCCTGGTGGACGACCGAGGGGCAGAGGGAGGCGGTAGGAAAGACATACAGTGCTCATTTTGATGGCGTCACGCTCGATTATACCCATTTCCTGTTCAGACCATGACATAATTCACAATCTAAACAATCATTCGTCCATGTTTGACCTCGATTCGATTGAATCCCTACCATAGGCTCTATCCCAGGCAGGACGCTGTATATGTACACATCCCAAGTCACCAATTCTTGGTCGACCTATTTCTCGTAAACGAGGTCGCCCTTTCGCTTCGCTCTGAAATCCCAAAGTCCCTTGGTTTGTCAGCATTCGTGTCGTCGCAGTTCTTGTAGCCAGACTTACGTCGGTCTTGTAGGCGATGTAGCCCATGATGCCGGGGATGACGGCAACATAGATGAAGGTGAGCCTGGCAGTTCGGGGCGTCCATCGGAAATAATGATGGCGCTTCTTCATCATGGCTGTTTGACATGTTAGAATGTGCTCGAGCCGCAGGCGATCGATCGCTGTCGAAGTCGGGGAGAAGTCACGCACCCTCATATTTCAGGAAGGCCGGGTCCGGCTTGACGTCTGTAGGCCAGCAGTTAGCAGAGTCCGAGGGTTGGGTATTTGGCGTGACCTACTGAGGTGCGCCATTTTGGTTGACGACAATTGAGGTGTTGTTAAAGTGGTTCGCGTGACGAATTGGCCGTCGTGATGATCGAATTGAACGATGGTTTACCTTGGACAGCGAGTTGAAGCTTTGGTGCTTACCTAATGCAGTAACTCTATTGCAGTGGCTATGATTGGACAGGTGTGCGGTCTTCAAATCCTTGCTACCCTGTACTCGCCCACCCCATTACTCGGTCTCTATAACAGCTTCACACTTATGGGTTGTTGTTTTTATTTTATTGTTTCCTTCTTTGTGGATAAAACAATATCCTATTCCCTTCTTTATCGTGTATGTACAGGGCCTACTCATATGTAACGTGTGAGTGACATTTCATTGTCAATCGCGACGTCTCAACCACAGGTACACTGCAACAGGGAATAAAAGATTATACTTTTAAAAAAGCTTAGCGTGACATGCAAATATACGTCGTGGAAGACTTGATGTCTTTTTTATTCTTATACCTGGGACCTGCTGCTTGATTTTTAAGATACACACTTGTTGATAGTATGTCGTGTCAATACCAAAGCGTCCGTGACTTGTTGTCACGGGAATGAAGAGTAAAACTCCGTCTAACAAAGGCTCTAGGAAATCCATATGCTCTTAGTATTTACACAGTTTACCGTAGTACGTACAGAAAACATGAATATCGTATACTCGTGGACTTTATTGTGGTATAATTTACACGACAAAACTAGCAAGATGCTCGATTCTGTTGCGAACATTGACTTGAACCAACTGTTGCCTATGTAGTACATCACGTGAGGGGATCCACTGAACCCGACCTAGCGCGTTTCCCGAAAATTGTCGTGACGATTGAAGGCGACTTTCTCAAGAGCTCCTTACCATCATCCCCTGGTCGTTGCGCGCAGACTTTGCGCGACCCCAGCATCAATTCCATCACCGACAAACCGCGACGAAGAGAACTATTACAATAATTAATACATATAGCGTGTCGGAATCGGAAGCGCGCCTAATTTCGCGCGACGGCGTCAAGCCACCAAATAGCGACAACTTCACGATCTTTTCCTCGAGCGCATCGACAAACAATCATGTCGCAGCTCCCTCCACCTCCTCCACCCGGCTGGGGACCACCACCACCTCCTCCTCCTC